>OY365806.1:62509514-62577014 GCA_959347315.1 Bimastos eiseni | reverse complement strand
CATAACTGTTCTGCATCGTGGTTCAACTAAAAGACCTGTACTTGATGATCGTACGCAACGAGAAGGAATGTAAGGAGTTAGTAGAGCATGAATATAGGTAGGTGTACTGGTGATAATGGCTTTGTAGGTCAAACAAGCTAACTTAAATTTGGTTCTGAATTCAACAGGGAGCCAATGCAGCTGGTGGAATAGGGCAGAGGAGCATGTTCGTAGTGGAACACGTAGCACTACTCGAGCTAACGTATTTTGGATGCGTTGAAGCCTTTTGAGTTCAAGGTCTGAGAGACCGACAAAAAGTGAATTAGCATAGTCGAGGCGAGAGAAGACAAGTGAGCAGGCTATAGTCTCAGACATATTTTGGGTTAGAGCCGACCTTATGTTACGTATTGCCCTGATGTGGTAGAAACAAGATTTACAAAGGCTTGTTATGTGAGGTCGAAATGTGAGCTTGCTGTCGAGGGTAACCCCAAGTGTTTTGACAGAGTCTGAAAGCGGCACAGCAGTGCCCGCCAGTTCAATGCTAGAGAGCATAGGGAAAGAACGCAGGCGTTGACATGAGCCAAATACAATTGCTTCAGACTTGTCTGGGTTTATGGCCAAACCATTGAAACAGAACAATGCGTATAATGAGAGGCATTCTTCCAGTTTTAATTTACCAGACTGATCAGTGCCCCTATTGTAGTAAATATTTAGTTTCCATTATATTGATAGACTTAAATGCTTTTCTCCTGTGAATAAAACTGCATCGTCGACTGTCACAAATTCAGAGAGGCAATGCAGCAGAAGCTACTCCAATGAAACTCCAACTGACAATATCAGATTCCTACCAACATGATTTTCTTTTATTTGAATTTAATTTCTCCAGTTAAATGTAGGAAATCTGTGAAGCGTGCAAATAAACTGTTTAGTCAGTAAGCAACATTGGTAAAAGTGTAGGGGGCGTATCATGCGCCTGTGCGAAAGAAAACATGCAGATTGCGGTTCGTTTCCCGAAGCTGGATTATTTCAGATACTTAAATCTAGGGCCAGTAGACCTACGGTCTTTGCACGGGACCCTAGATGACGTGGAATTCATTCAAATGGACCAGCAAAGGATCTCACTCAATCAAACTCTAATTGAAAAAGTAAAACGTTACACATTCACACTTGAGATTAATCAGCAAATTCGTTGCCTTCAACATTCGTCGTGCTTACCTGCATGATTGCGTACTGGAAACCACCTGGTCCAATTCTGAATCCAAGTTGGCTATTCAGACACTGACCCGCAATTCCAACTCCCCAGACTCCAATCAGTGCCAGACAACCATCAACGCCGCCCATCCCACATTCAAAAGCATCGCTATCTTGATGGTCTAAAACACCGCGTAAAGTAATTTGTTGTATACCATACATTAAAGGACCAAAAAGACGCCACATATTCACGCACATCTCAAAAAGCAGTAGACCTATTTATACAAATTGAAAGTGTAATGTTAATAATCATTCAGTAATTCCTGGCATTCGTGTATTGTGTCGCAGGGATTGTGTATAACCAGGTTATGTGCAAATACCCTGCATTTATCAGGGTATTTACACACATTCTGATTTACTCGGGAAATGAATAGATTTTCTGAAAAACCCAGGGTAATCAATGTACATAACATCATTATGTTATATATCCTGAAGTTACCAGTTATTTCTATACGCATACATGAATCCGGAACGAATGGTCTCGGAATACAATTTGACTGCTACATTGAAATAACATCAGACCTCTACAGAGGATGGTTCAAACAAAATTAATCAGCGGATATCGCATCGACCGACGACATTGAGTGTAGGCCTATCATCCTCAGCAGAATACATCCCTACGAGTCTTTCGGGTACAGCAGCTGTAGACATCGCACAGGACGCATCCTATATGGCTTGCTCGATCCTTCCTGACAGACTAGATCCGTTATACATGACTGTTCATTCGTTGTGAGTCTACCAGGACTCCACGGGTTCCTGTTCCTTTTGGCCTTCCTCAGGTTTCTGAACTAGTCCATCTTATAAAATGTTATTCATACTGTGCAGATTTTGGCCTTCTCCTGATCGCGGGTTATGTGTTAGCTAATCAAGATTATGCTGATGACCTGCAGGCACACTGCCCTGTCCCTTGTCAGCAGCCAATATCAGTGTCATTTGAATGAGGCACAAACCCAAATCCTAAACCTATATTATATTATAATCCGATTTCTGCGGACTAGCCACCTGCCGCCATATGCTGAGGCGATGAAAATGAAGTCGTAAACCCATAACTGCCCCAGGGCTACCTGAAAGAATTCTTCATTTTCTGCTTTGATAATTATGCTTGACACACAGTTCTTGAGTCCAAGCGATAGCTATAGTATAGGTGAATATTGCGTAAAACGTGTTGTTCACGTTAAATTTTGAGCAAGAGCGCATTTTCAGTGAGCAATAACTGTGTGCTCCTTGATTTTACATTATAAGATTTGAGCTCGATTCTTGATTAGAAACGAAAATATAGATTTTCTGCCTCCGTATTTTCATACCCTAAATGACTTACCCATTGGTCGACTGGTGCATGCGTAGAGCAACATGTGGTGCAATATCATTGCGTTGTCTATGATTGGTTCGATGGCTATGATGTCAGCCACGGTGTCGTTTGGCAATGCGAACTGATGGCAGATGTAGGTCGTCTCTTTGCCGGGAACAGGGGTCACTTGAAATCGCATCGTGTAGTTTCTCGCACCTACACAAAAATTAAAAGCATTGTGGAAATTCTGGCTTCACTGGCGAAGAGGACGACTGGAACTTGGTCTTCAACGGAGTCCGTGTGACTGGGTTGTTTAGCTCAGGAGCGTCCAGATAGAGGAGGGATGAGGTCTGGAGGCAAATGTCTCCAATTTAACATAGGAAGATATTTTTTGTCTCAGAGGAGAATATCTACCCTTCTTAACACTTGAGATCGGGGGTTATGCCTCCATCCCTCAAAGGGGAATTGACGCCTTGCTTTAGCTCATGAGATATTGTGGGATTTATTTTCATGGGACTGTGTATTCTGAACATTAATAGTTCTGCAGATGGAATAATGCATACATGTAGGCTGTATATAGTCAATCCTCTTGTTAGTAATCCTTCTTAAACTGTAGTAAGATATTGGAAATCAAGTTTTCCTCTTTGAGATGTTATTTATATGTTGAAACCTATTTTCGAAAATCTTTCTATCTAGTGCCATTACTATAATTCTAATTAGAAATGTTGTAGCGTCGCTTCAGAGAAAGTAATAAGAGGAGTTCTTCGTATTAGCTTAACCGATGAGTTGAATTTGGTCGTCGGCCATGTTGGCCGAGGATATTGTCATTACGGCGGATCAGTGCGTCTATGTCTCTATGGCGAAACGCGATCCCTAATGTCTTTCTAACCTCGATATAACTATGGGCGTTTGGATGGCAACCGGTTTGGCAAGTTCTTGGCATATGACCTTCCGCCATTGACTTTGGCCGTTGGGCGGGTACTGAACAACTTGTAGGGATGTCAGGGTTTTCATGTCATCACTATTGTGCCCCATTGCGAATGTGCACCATTCTTCGCATAGGGTTGAGTTGAAAGAGAGAGATCTGGACAATGCCTGCTGTGCCGTAAAACGAAGACCGTGACGAAGTGTCGCCATGTGTGCTGCTGTTGTCTTCGCCCTCGATGCCAATCGGTCCAGTGAACTCTGAATGCTGTCAGCTGCTTACAACTGTCTGTTTCTGGCGGCAGAGTGTTTGCCTGTAGAAGATTCTGACTTTAGTGGTGACTTTGACATCATAGGCCAGAGGTATAAGGGATGGGCGCCGTTGTTGACTTTCAAATCGCGTTTTTTATTCTTGTGATTTATGAGTATTAAAATGTAGGCCCTGTGTGAACCAGAAAGGGGTTAGGTAGCTCGTTTGAAAGTAAAATATACTTACTCACTTATTCAGTTGAATCGTTGATGAGTAACATATTTCTTGAAAATTAATTTAATCGTGATCTCTGGATCGACGAAGGTAGTTATCTCCGTGTATTTCAACGTCTTCTTGGAAACAAAACCTATCTCCAATCCATTTTTATTAACGGTGATCGGAAAGTAAAATAAGAGAAGATTTAATTTTCCAATAACATGTATTTTATCAGTTGATTTTATGCATATTTAAAATAAAACATAGTTGCCATAGTTACAGAAGTGATTAATATGCCTATCATCTCAATCGGGTAATATATTCTCTGATACCTGGTAAATAGATGTCCTATAAATTTTTATGCTCAAAAGTAAACCTATCCTGGTCTCCAAAATTTTAAAATTCTTTGACGTTTCTATTGCAGGCAAATTGTTGGAAGGAGTTTTCTATTTCTTATGTTGAGAGTGTCTACGTTGGTTCTAGTACTCATTCTATCCATTTGGTTCTTTTATCTACAGAAATTCATTAAGCAGCAGCTTCTGCTCGTTCTCTTATGAATTCGTGTTAATTCTAAACCATTAGGCCTACCATGTTTTGCAGATATGCTACATGCCCATATGCGTTCTTACAGCACATCGATTAAAATAAATAAATATGTTCTGTTAACCTGGTAAATGCATGCATTTCAAAAATTAATATTCACGTGCATCGGTGTGACGAAATTCGTTTAGAATATCTGAAAATGAATTACCTGTTGCGTTGATCGCCGAACAGTTCAGTTTCTTCGGGCTGCAACCCATCAGCCAGGAGTTCCTTACAGCGCACATTTGCGAATCAATCGGTTCACAAACACCTTTGACATTCAGAAAGACAATAGGCTAATTAATGGAAAAGCAGATTTAAAAAAATGCACGTTTCAACCGTAATTAGCATGGTATTGATTGATTGATGAACCGAAAGGAAACGACAGAAAATTCATTGAACCATCCCAGCGCTCGTGAACAAGCTAGTGCCATACGCTTGGCTTTCAAGTGGGGGTTTAGAAATTTGGAAATTACGCTTACGATTACGAGTGATTATCTTGCTTGACAAGATCAGTCATTTTCTACATTCATCTATGGACTCTACTTCCATCACCGAACAAGAATAATATGACTCAACTATAAATACTGCCTCGTCCCAATAAAGCATGCTATTTTTTTGGGACGAGGAGGAGATAAAGGTGGGAAAGTAGAAGGAGTCTAGAAGAAGGTGGAGACGGAAGAGACAGTGGAGGTTGATGAGAGATCTGATCATGATGAAGGAGGAATTGGAGGAGGAGGTACAGCTGCAGGTGGAACAAGTGGTTGATGCGTTGGAGCAGGTTAGGACGTGAGACAAACGGGAGAGAAAGGTGAAGGAAGACTATGGTTGAGATAGAGGTGGCGGCGAAGGAGAAGAGAGAGGCTGATAGAATGTGGAAGAGGAGATGCAGAAAAATGCACACAGGGAGGTGTGGTAGAAGGAGTTGTGGTGGTGGTTGTGGTGGAGGGGCTGGCGTAGCCAGAAGATTTGGAAGAGACGGTACCTCATAAGTTGAAACAACACTAGGCCTACTCTAGAAAATCACATTTTACATTTTTAGGTGAACAGACCTCACAACCCAACTTCACTTTGAATTGAATTATGAATTCAATGGATGCTCACCTTCGTCCCTGAAATTTGCCCCGATCGCGACTTGCTTACCTATCGCGAGCGATGCCCAAATATTTTAATCGAACTGCCTCTTTAGTAATTCGCTCAGCCAATTTGCGAATGGTCCTAGTTACTCCGACGTTTTTAACTAATGCACCTATTCACATGTTAAATTAACTCGACCTTCAAATGATACGAATGGTGGATTTAGAATGTCTGTGAATTTTGCTATTCGAAACAATTAATGTCCAAATATTGGCCGTGTCTTTTTCTTGATTCATCCTGACTTATCGATGCGATAGAGGTGAGAACCTCAAAGGTGAACGCGTAGAGATGACGGCCCATAGAGGTGAATCTACCGGAGGTGAAACATCCACAATTGAAAGCCCTTGAACTAACACAACGGCATTATCACGTCCCCCAAGGCAATATTCCGCCTAGAAATGAAACCGAGGTGAAAATCTTAAAAATTAGAGCGATATGAATTTCAGTAAGTAAATTTCTGAATTTATTTTTAGCTCATTATATCGTCACCATTCCGAGATATGGACATTTCAGGTGAAATATTTAGGCCCACCGTTAGCCCGGTCAAGACCGAAAGTTCAATACCCGCCCTATTAGCCTATACTTATACTTTAGCCCTGGGGTCCCCAATTGCCTCAAGCAGACCTGATGCGGACCACGGTCGAATGATCAAATTTTGAAAGAATAAAGCCTTCTTATGTCCAATTTCCCAAACGTGTCTTAATTTAATACTTTTTTAAAGCATCATTCAACATTTTGACAGATCGATGGTTAAGCCGAATTGCAACACGAAAACGTTTTTTGTAATGTCAGAAGCGAAACCGCTGAATTTATTAATAAAAACGAATATCAAAAAGAATTAATTGAAGGATAACGAACAAAATTACTCAGCTCAAGAAACCGTTGAAAATGAACAAAACTGCTCTACTACAAAATGTTGGATGGCTGTGCGATTTAGCGTTTTTACTGGACATCACTTCACTATTGAACGAACATAATCTGAAACTGCAAGGGTGTGGAAAGTATATTAAGCCTACTACTTTAGTGGACAGTGTGAAAATCGTTTTCAAGAAAGCTAACCTTACTATAAAAACAACAGAAGGACGAAAATTTAGCTCATTTCTCGGCTTGTACAGAGATTTCAAACAAAAACGGACATTTTTTTATTGAACTTTACGTTCTGACAAATATTTCGAGATCATGGGTAGATTGTTATCTGAATTTGTCTGGCGTTTCTTTGACTTCAGGTTGCACGAACAGTCATTTGCCATTTTCCACAATCCGTTCACTTGTGAGCCAATGATTGCGCTAATTGATTTGCAATTAGAACTGATCGACTTGCAGAAAGTTTAGAGGTGCCAAGTTAACTTCATTTCATGCACTAAGCTTGATGGAATTTTATTAAATGCCTATCTGTTTCGGCTTATAAATCTGACCATTTGACGACATGCTAAGCGTGTCGTGTCACTTTTGAGGCATTGTAAAAACAAGATTTGAACCTCACTTAGGTAATAGACCTCGCAAGCCAAGCGGCATCGGTAACGGAACAGTAAAATCTCTCATCCGAAAGCAGCCAGTTTTTAACTGCAATGATGCAATGTCTGATACGATTGCTAGTCGTTGAATAGTTACGTCGTGAGTGGCAATCCGACCCTGCTGGCGGAGCACTTAAATTGGACCCCAAGACACGATTGCGAACTGCCTCATAATCTACACGCGCCTATATTAGAGGCTCAAGGAACAATAGCCTCGACTCTCTAAAACTACTGCTCCAACCTTGCATGGTGGTAATGTGTACTTGTCAAGATCTGTAACACTGCCAGTTCTGTCAGAATGAAACGTTCTTCCAGGCAAGCTGCTAATGGGAGAGATATTCTACGAGGGTTTCAGGACTCCATTCATTTTGCCATAGTTCTTTGACCATCACAAGACAACTATCCTGTTCCCCATCACATGAATAGATGTACAAGACGGAGTCTTCTATGAGGGAGTGCTTGGGCGGAAACCGAACTGTTAATTATCTATATTTATTTATTACAATTTATAACAATAAAACTACTACTAATAATGATGATGATGCAAGATGATGATGATGATGTTGATGTTGATGATAATACAAATAAATAAATAATAATAGTAATAATAACAATAGTAATTATTATTATTTTCAATATTATTAATAGTGTAATTATTCCTTAAGATGGCCTGCATATTCTATTCGGAAATCGACTTTTGTATGAAACCTTTTGTTCAAATTGGTTTGAGCATATGTAGATACGATATAATACTAACAATGATTGAAACTCAGTAAAGAATTATTGATTTGTCACTTAGAAATGAAAACTTATACTTTAATAATTAACCTGGATGAGACTCGCTGGGCATAGGAGCAGTTCCATTTTTCCAGATGCAGTCGGGGTCACCCAACTCCTGAGCATTTGTCATTCCATCTCCATCCGAGTCCTTATCACACAAAGTTTTGTTCCATACCTAATTCGAAGTGGAATCGGATAGAATCATCAAGCAGTCGCATAAATATAAAGAAATTGGTAATACATATATATATATCTATTTTCTGGGATAAATGGTCTCAACGTAATTGTAAACGTATGCATGCATTATAAGAGGCGTCACAGTTGAATTATAGATGCTGCAGCCAAAGAATCATGTTCGATACGAGAAAAATCATTGCTCAACCAGGTTACTCATTGCATAGCAATACTAAATTGACAAGCGTGCATATAGCAAGCGTTAAGAAGAGTGGCGCAGAAGTTAACCTATAATCCTGAGAGACAATTATAGATAAGTAATTCGGCAACTTCACTTCATTAATTTCTGCATACGATGACTCGGTAATCCCTCTTCCCACAACCTTATCTTCCTGCTATTAGTGAATAGATCAATCTTGGTTTAATTTTTTTATCCTCATCTCTCTTTTTCTAACCACATCTTCATCATCTCGCCCTCCTGCTTCATGCACATGCGTAATCTCCGCCACATCCGGTGCATGCTCGACTCCAAAACTACATCAACCATTGCAAAATTCAAAAAGTGGGAGGGCATTATTTTTTCAATTATGCCCCCCCCCCCCAAAAAAAACCTTGTTACACCTCTGCTTCGGACAACCTGTAAATTGACGCAGCTCTCTTGAATAAGTTGGTGCTCTGCGCGCTCGGCGCTTGAGTGGTGCTTTCGAAGTTTGGAGATCATGACCACAATTTTTATGAAAACATGGAAAATAGATTTCTGTCACTAAGGAACCTTGGATGGCCTTTTGAAGTTTAGTTCTGCACGCGAATCATTGCACAATCGCGCATTCGGTAGCCTTTTCCAAAGTACTAATGAAATGAAAATATGAATGCTGCCAAAATTGCCTCAAACCCTTCTTGAGTAATGACATTGCAGGATGTATTAGAACGTTGGTTTTGATCAAAATGATGCAAAACAGTTTCGATAAAAATCTGTAAAATGAACTTACGTGATCATTTGCAGCGAAGTCCAGTCCAAATGGGTTTCGCACCCCTGCCCCGTAAACATTCTGATGCCCAACACCTGGCCATGTGGTCGACATATTACATGGGTTGGGTACTCTGTCTCCGTTGGGAATGTGTAATTGATACATTGGAAATGCGTTTACGTTCAAAGATAGAGTTGCCAACAGGACGCTGAACAGCAGAAGATTATAACTCATCTTCAGTTTGTAAGTCTGATGTCCAAATATCTGAAATAGATTAAGTTAGATATAGGCTTATTAAACTCGTCAAAATGTAAAAAATTCAATCGAGTAAGCTTACATTCAGCGAAAGAAAGCGCAGGCCTACTTTATTCCTGCGAGAACCCGCGAAGTGTTCGAGTAGTGCAGGCAAGGGGAATTTTCCAGTCACCCGGATGGCACTGTCCTAGTGATAGCAAAGCGTGATCCGACAAGGGAGTGCCCGACAACAGAGCCCCGACAACAGAGCGCCGAAAAAAGAGCGCCGAAAAAAGAGCGCCGAAAAAAGAGCGCCCGACAAAAGAGCACTCGACATAAGGGCGCTGAACATTTATCTAACGCGTTTGGTCAGCGATCTTGTGGGTTCCACGACAATTTGATTACAGACATTTAATACACTTCGTCTGAGCAGAAGCAGAACTGATTAACAGAATTCTGTTAAAATAGAACCTGGGTCAATGAAAAAGGTACTTGTTAACTAGAAGCTGGATCGATTAAAATTAATTATGTAAGATTTGAACTGTATTTATGAAAATAGTGCCTTGTAAAAAAACGGAAATTCATCAATCTAGCTTCCAGTTAAACATGCCGCTTTTCATCAATCTACACTCCAGTTAAAGTCTTGTCTTGATCCTCGTTTTCATTTAGGCAGAAACGTATCATCGCTCTCGCTCCCACTCATTCTGCATTCTTTTCATCTATCCAGCTTCTAGTTATACAAAATTGCTTTCAACAAACCAACTTCTTATTTAAATAGAAATCTCCCCATCATTCCCGCTTCTACTTAGGCTGAAATACTTTTAGCATTTATTTTCTATTTAAACGACATTCCGTACACCAATCAAGCTTCTAGCTAGAGCAGACAGAATTCTTTTCATCTATCCAACTACTAATAAGGCAAATAAAACCGCATTGGATACCCGGTACTTGTTCGGTGCCCTTATGTCGGGCGCTCATTTGTCGGCTCTCTTTTGTCGAAGCCCTTTTGTCGGGGCTCTTTTGTCGGGCCCTCTTTTGTCGGGGTGCCATGGCAAAGACTTTTGAACCCAGATTCATATGCACACTTGGTTTTGTGTGTGTCGGTTGTACCAAAACTGTATGTCCAAAGGTGCTGAATGGAAAAATTTATATTCATCATAATATAATGCAAAGGAGCGTCTATGTTCAGTGGAGTTAATTATTCCGTTGTGAAACTTCACACGCGTTACAATTTATATACAGGTCTATCGAGTTTCAGGTCTGACTTGAACGTCTCAACTCTCTTTCAATCACTCTACTTTCTTAACCTTTTATTTCATATCTCAATTTTTATCTCCACTCTTTGATAGCCCATGTATTGAATTATTATTAATATACCTAAGCTTTGCCGCTCTAATCAAATTGGAATTGGTAAGAATGATCAGGCAATCCCAGGTCCAGCAAAAGTCGTAATATCTATTTGCTGGATATAGGTGGTCCCAAAAATAATGGCATACTATCACTGAGCAGAAAATGGGCTATATACATGTAGGATCACAATTATAATGAAACATTTACTGTCTGAATAAGTTAGAGCTGAAGTTATGTTGCAGTCGGTTAACAATGGACTTGGAAGAGGAAGGGGATTGGAAGGGGAAGGAGATGGAGGGTAAAGGAATTGGAGAAAGAGGGTGTCGCTGACGCAGTGTGACCACGCCCTCTTAATTGCATAGATATAGAGAAATGATCCAATGTTGAACCAATCATAGCGTTTTAAGTACGGCTAAACATAGTTTTTGTGAAATGCAAATTAATGAGCCCACTTTTGATAGGCCAAGGTGAGGAAAGATTGTCTTAGGTTAGGGAACGGAAAGTCAGAGTCCAGACAGAGAGAGAGAGAGTCGATCGCCGCTGTAGCAGCCTCAACCCAGAGGTCTGCGATGACACGTCAAGCGACGATTAAAAAACTTTGACTACATGTATATATCGTTTGGGCAGATTAGAACAGACTACATGTACAGATTCATAGTTGCAGTAGAAACGTTTCTCGCTATCGTCGAAATTATTGTATTCGGACATTCTCGTAAAGTAACTGCACGTACAAGAAATTGATGACAGTAAATGAGAAAATGCAGTCGTGTGCTCTTCAATGACCAAGTGGTCGACCCTTCAACCATATGGGATTGACTACTCTGATAGACGATGCATAAACCTAGACCATGACAAACAACTTGGTGATAATATCAAACAAATAAATTTCGATGAAGTGCTAAGAATTGAATCTAGGAAGCTTAAAAACCGCGTCTTAAAGAGAAGAAGCAGGCTTACATAGAGAGGCAGTCAAGAGCAAGTAATGCTAGAAATTTCCATTTCTAAATTAATGCATTTATGATGGCTCCTGTCGTCCTCTCAATCTTCTTCTCTCCACACTGTGACTGATGAATCAGAGCGACATCTCAAAATAAATGTTTGCCCTGAAAGAGTTTTGAAGCCACGACCTCTTGAATTTAGTCCCGCACACTCACCTTTTAAAATTACGTACGTCAGAGTTCTGTCGAGTCTTAACAAGGTCTAGGCAATAGTGACAGTTTTTAATAAATCAAAACACTATGTTTAACATAAAAGTTATAGAAATAACCGCACGTGGACTTATCTTAAATGGCAAGAGTTCAATTAATTACGCTCGTGAAACTTTTCAAATTTCACTTGAGTAAACTCAGAGTTTAACAAAAAGTGCATGTCTCGTGGTCATTTATATGTCAGAACCATTCATTACATGAGATCTGTTTACTATGCACAGTCAAACAACTAGGTTACGTGCTTCATCAGTGGCGTATCTAGGAGATGCTTCAGCCGTCAGGGCGGTATATTCCTAAAAAAATTTATAACTATAATGTGTAATCAATTGTAAAGGTAGTAGGGGCTTACATTGAATGTATATAAGTCAAGGAGCTCCTATATGTTCAAAATGGTTCCACGGGCTTTCACCTCCGATCGTTTCACCTCTAGTGGATTTCACCTCTAAGACCCTTACCACTATGGGCCTTCACCCCCAGGCAATGTTCTCTCTCTATATAAGATGTGCGCATGCGCACGTGCACACGGGCCGCACAAGAATTTATTGTGCGAACGTAAATGTATTGTTTCCTAGTAGCGGCCTACCTAACTTTGGTTCCTTGGCTGATGCGTCCCCTTATTTATCTTTAGACAAGAGATTTTCTTAGGTAATCAGAACTTATCACCATGGTCCTAGCTATGATCCTAATTTAGCTATCATAGCATTCAACTTAGACCTGCTCACGAAAGTGTGAGTCATTTATAAAATGTCGCGCGCACAATATTTTTTGCGCATTGTCTCCAAAAATTAGAGGAAGCATTGCCCCCAGGGCCTTTCACCTAGCTCGAAGTCATTCTCTATATTTTCACGACGCGGAAAAGCGAAACTTAATTGGGGCCTATAAAATCTAATTTCTATTAATTTAAGCAAAAATATGTTTTTCGTCAGTTCAGCTTCCATTTAAGACATAATATTTTCATCATTCCAATAAAAATTTAATATTTGAATTATTTTTTTGGCAAGAATTATATTCATCAATCCAACTACATTTGAATTTCCATCAATCCAACTACAATTAAATTTAGAATTATTTTTATTGAGTAAGAATTATTTTCATAAGTCCACACAACCTCTCTTCAATCTAGTGGACAAGGCAAGGCAGTTGCCACTGTGTAAATAAGTATGTTCACGGCAATCAAATACAACATGCTGTCAGTCATTATCACATGCGCATCAATGGCAGTCAATTTTACTGCCAGTCGATTCACCATTAGGGCTTTCACCGCTATGGGGCTCTCATCTCTGTCGAAATTAACGACTGATGATAACGCCCTTAAACCATCAGCTGTATGAGTTTCCAATGCGTTTTAGCACATGCTGATCGTTACAAGATTGAGCGCGAAATTAAGACACTTAACTGTTCAGCAAACGAAGTTTGAAATCGTCCGATTGATGATGTAGGCAGTAAAACAAAGCCGTTCGTTTTTACTGAAAATGAAGTATCCCACAATATCAATCCCCGTTCATTTCTCGTAGAGGTTACGATAGCAGGGCTTGTCTTCCATCTTGGAAGTCTCCGAATTACTAGATTTGTAACATATGGATATCCTCCAAACTGCCATTTTAAAATTTTTTGGGAGTGATTGCCATATCTCTGCCAGACGCCAGGATATCTAGCTACGCCACTGTGTGGGAAAACTTAACAACCGAATTCCATAAAAAATGAGGACCATATATTATTTGCAAGAGAGTCCACGTGATTATAAATGCTTTCATGCTGTTGATCAATAGAAGTATTTTGGCATGACTTTACACAACCTTAACCTTTTTACCCTTTGAGGCATAAACTGAAAACAAACAAGGTTATCGTGTGAGTTTGCACGTGCCCAATGTCACAGGACACACAACATGTGTGGACACATCCATATATACAGACTCACAAGCATGCATGCAAACATACATACAATACATACATGTATGTCGTACGCAAGCATCATGCATGCACACAAATCAGTTGCACAAAAGACAAGAATGCCGTATTCATGTAATTATAAGACATTTATTTTCATGGCTGGCTGGGGCGTGTGAACTCTGGAATCATAGTGTTATTGCTTTTTAGGCATAACTTGTAGCATGTTATGGTGGTCTACATGGTCTACAATCCACTCTAATACCGACTTTTCTCTCTCGGGGAAACGTTTTCAGAAAAAACACTTTAGCAATGAAGTGCTCAAGAGCGATTGGGAGGCTAATACTGTTCTTCGTCAAAGTGTTAAAAGGAAATGCAATTCCCATTTGAACATGTACTGTCCATGGGGTAGTCCATGAGAAGGCCAATGTTACAATGTTGGCTCTCGAAGATTTAGAAAGTAAATCTACAGTACTAATGCGGGGACTGATATTCTGAATGTAACAGTTAGTAATAAGCGTATTGTGATTACAAAAAGAATAATTGTAGTAGTTGCAACAGACATGGTATTAGTATGGCAGAGTAGTTTGGGAAGTAGTGGTGGCAGTTGTCGTCGTAGTAGAGCGCCTTGAAATAGAATCATGTAAAGGTGCTTCAATATGGCCATAGCTAGGGTCCGTGATTTATGCGATAATGCGATTTCGCATATTTTCGCATAAATTAGCGGTTCTCACATAAATGTTTTAAAGGAAACTGTTCGCAAATTATTTTATAAAGTTTGGAAATTTCGGTCAGTGTAAACTACAATTGGCTTGTCCAGCCTATTATTAGCCTGTAGCGGGCTATAGTTTACCGACCAGACGACGTAATTGTTGATGACTAGGACCCGTTGTTTATGCGACTATGCGATTTTTCGCATAATTTACGAAAATATTTCGCACAATCCACGGGGACATAGCCATATATAGCTAGTTACTAGAGGTGATAATTATTTACATAGGTAAGTAAGTATATTCTTTAATCAAAGTGATTGGCTGTAAATGTTGCTAGAGCTGCCTCTATATGTTTTTCATTATAAACCAAGGTCTTTAAAAATTATATGATTTTATATCAGCCCATGCAATGATGTCGTTTTGGACGTGTGCCTCAGTACTGCTTATTGTGCGCATTTATCGGACACTGCAGTAATTGTTGAAAGTCAGACGACCGTAAAGGAGTTATGTACATGTCCTTGTATGTGCCAATGTAATAGAGAAAAACATCAATTCACACGAATGCGTCATAAAGAACGAATTTACTGCACTTTAAAGTGGTCATAACAATTGAGTTGCCATTGTCCCAGTACAGGGTTATTGTTGCATGTGAACGCTGTGTTAAGAATGAGGTGTAGGCCTGACGCATCACTGCATCATCCTAAAACTGTGTTGGAGCAAAGCACTGATGCATACAAACATCAGATTTTTATGCAGGCACATGTATATACATTATATATTTATAATTATATATATATATATATTGTATAGAAGTATAAATATTACCACCAGACTAATGTTAGACATTGATTTATTTCACATGCCTCAAGGACTAAATGGGATACGCGTGATTCTTGTTAGTACGCCCATGTATGTATATATGTATGCATATATGTATGTATATGGCAAATTATTTAGCGCCTTACTAGAGCCTTACGAGGTTTCTTTTAGGACTTATGTGCCAAAACAGATTTCACGGGTGACACGAGCCAGTGAATAATGGCGAAGAGAAACAACGTGTACAATCACTGGTCACGTGTGCAATCACTGGTCACGTGTACAATCACTGCCCAATCACATTAACCATTTGACCAACAATGTTTTTGATTTATTTCAAACCAATATTAGGCCTACACAAAAACAAGGAGTAATGTGATGGGATTGCAATCATAAATATATAGCGGAAGATCCATGTGGAGAAGAGTCAGAAAGAAGCCTATAAGGGACCTACGAATGCTCAGCTTGCGAAGCCTACCCTTACTCATTTTGTAGCCAAGTAGCAATTTTAGCAATTGGTAAGTGGGAGCTTGAGAAAAAACAAAAAACTTCGTAAGTTACTTTGTAGGTTTAAAAGATTACAAAAGTCCAACTAAAACGAGGCAGTAACGAGACCGACGTAATGAATACCGTAAAGAAAACGAAATGATTATGACGATTTCGTTTGTGACAATGACGACGGTGATGATGAAGATGATGATGATGATGATGGCGATGGCGATGGCCCGCAAAAAACAGCAGCAGCTAGATTAAAAGGAAAATCAACAATTGAGTATTCGCTGAGAGAGAATCGGATGAGGTTAGCAGAACTTGTTTGATTTGTGTTCTTAAGGCGTTTCTCATGACTCTAGCTAGATTGCAATGCATTGTGACAACCATTTAGTTGCAGATGAGTATTGCATATTTCGTGGTTACAATTACTAATTATTGACAGATCTCGTAAAGCGATAGAGGCATAATCCGATACGGACAGTATGAGGCTCATAAGAAATTTGTATAGATACAGTCAGTAAACACATGAGTGGTTCTATTTTAAAGCTTTTTGGCCACAATACCATGCAGTATGGCATTAAGTCATTGACCCCTTAGAAAAATGACACCCTGTCAATGTCTACCAGATAGGACAGAGTTGCAATAGTCGAGACAAGAGATGGCGTGGACACTTGAGTGAGGGTTGTCATTAAGGCGATGCGAACGCGGGTGGGAGGCCAGTGTAAATGTTGTAATCTCTGGGACCAAGACATTTTCATTAGGCGATAATAAAGGTGTGTGTGCTGAACTGATTATGGATATGGACTGATTATGGATTATGGGATAATGGCATCGGTGAAGCACTGACCAGCAATGACAGAGTTGCAGTAGTCGAGACGAGGGCTTGTGCGACGGTGCAAGGGCAAGTTTAACTGAGGCAGCGTTTCACTTGTCAACTGAGGCAACGGTAGGACAAGTGGGAGAACGGACAAAAGCTCCACTGGACAAAACCTTCCCGGACGAAAGACTCCCACAGTAGGACAAAAATCCTAAGAATAAAATGTTTTTACATTTACAGAACCTTCGTACAATGCGAATTGGTTTAATGCGACTGCTGTTTTGAGGTCTTCTTATAGTTCTATGTATAGCTCAACCTGAACAGTACTTCTTTTTTAAATGCGGCCACTCAAGTATTGTCGTCCAATAGTTAAATAGCAAATATGGAGGTTTAAGTGAAACATATAACCCTACGTCTCTATATAGAGTTAATTGGTCTTTATGATGTTAGTATCTAATATGTACGCTGAATGCATCGCTATGCATAATAATTCATAACAATAATTCATAACAATAATTCATAGCAATAATTCCTAACAATAATTCCTAACAATAATTCATAACAATAATTCATAATAATAATTCATATCAATAATTCATTACAGTAATTCATAGTCCCTTTGCGCTTAGTCAATTCGTCTACAACGTTATGACTTAACCCTTTCTATTTGGTATATTTGATTTGCAGGTATGATATTGGCTTTGCTGATTTAGATGAACACGTTTAGTTTACAAGAATAATTATTATCATTCGTTTGCAAGGTGGTATCTGTCTGTTCGACAGATTCAGCTCAAAGCCGCCTTTTGAGTTTATTCGTAGGCAATACAAAATGTTTGGTATTTTATTGGGGGGTTTTATCTGAGGAATAATGTCCTGCCTGAAACGGGGGTGGGGGCTTTTGTCCCACACTCGGAACAAGTATGCCCAGGCAACGGAAGAGATGTGCTCATGCTTAATGTTTGCAGTCAAACAGAACACCGAAGTCGCGGATCACATCAGATGGAGAAATCCTTTGAGTCCAAATTTATGGTCTTCCCTTTTAGTCGTCTTGTAACTCTGGTTTGCTTCTTCGATCAAACAAGATAATTTCTGTCTTGTTTTAACTTCAGATGCATGACAGCCTTGCCAGGGTCTACACGCACACTCTCTGGTCAATGTTGTCTGTTATCAATTCCTCTTCACTTAATTATCACGCGACTTCAGGGGTATAATTATACTTCTTATCTGTCATAAACATTGATTTTTGTAAGTGCATGATGTCTTATTCGTGGGCTTATACACTTTCCGTATAACTGCTCGGTGACCGAATGTCTGCAAGTTACTAATTACAATAAGGCACCTGCTACTACACGCATAGAACAGGCCAGTAGCTCGAATGTTGCTTACTAAGTAATCGTGGCATGAAATTATCTTTCCAATGAAATTTATGTATGCACTGAAATAGTGAAACACGGTACAGTTTACTGGTGAACTATTCTTAAGCAAGCCTCCTAATATTGTAACAATTCATGTTAGTATTTCTGACTTCGCTTTTGTGGACGCGTAGAAATTCCTGCTTCACGAATACATCAGTGTGTCAGGTTATTCAACTGGAGCTTGTCTTGTGCGTCCATCTATTATACTCCGACCAAATTCGTGCAGAAAATGTCTCCATGAGTATTTATAATCCAGCCACCATTTCGGGTTCTCAGCTGCAGCGTTTGGCTCAGACGATTTATAATAAAGTTTTGGTTGGTTTTGTCCTGAAGGCATCCTCTCGCCATGGACGGTGTTTTTTGCTGAACCCTGAGTGGCAGATGTCAAGGTTGAATGTGACCCATGACTGATTCGTTGACGTTAGGCTGATGAGAAAGACATGAGTATACCGTCACCTGTGTCATCTTGTAGCTTACATGTACAAGTCTGACTTGCCCACATTTGTTTCGCAAATGCAAATTTACGGTTTGTTTTCTATAGTGATCCGGTTTTCATGGTTTGCAATTTAGGACAACTGCGCCAAAATTATCATTACTGGCTCATAAAGAAAGTGTTTCCTTACACAAACTTTTATTAAAAGGACAAAAATGTCTTGATTGAAATTGGATCAAAACAGAATTCTAGAGATTTCTGACGCCGTTGATCTCCCTACCCAAGAGTTTATTTTTAGTACACCGCTGCCTTTATTCTATTAATGAGAGGAGATTTTCTCCAAAGAATAATATTCGATGGGAGATCGGAAAAGAGGCAGACTTAACGAAGATCTTCAACGATTCTATTGGATTGAAAGACGAAGCAACTTTGCAGTTGTCTGACAAAGAGGGCTAAACAACGAGACGAATGACTAAATTTGAAGCACGAATGTATGTATGCTTAAAGGAAGAGAACAGGAAGAAGAATATTCTAATAACTGCTGTCGGCAATTCTATGGATAACATAGACTACTGTAACTCATTACTCATCGGCCTACAAAAACTCCGCTTCACTCCGCTCCAGTGTGTACTCGACGCAGCTGAGTGTCTGATTGCCCGTCTTCCTCGTTTCTCACATGTCTCTTCGGCGTCGGACGATTCGACGCCGGATGAGTTTGTTAGTGTATTTAGACTTGATTTCGGTATGCAGTAATTGGCATTTTTTTAAATATTCAGAATGGTAGCGAAATAGTATTCTTCGTAATTATTGTCCAGCACATGTCTGGTTATTATGCAGACTGGTGAATAAAACAGCCCTAAAATACTGACATTGAGCATTTGCGATTAAAGAGTACAGCAACATTAAAACATGGATTTATCAACTGCTACTGCCTTTAGTAAATACTATGTGAGTCAGAAACTGAAATCGATGTAATTTAATATATATATATAATATATATATATATATATATATATATATATATATATATATATATATATATATTGTAATATTCTTTAGTTTTCTCTACAGTGGAGGCCTACTCTAGTTAGAAGGTGACACGGTCCCTATGTGTTGACTATGACTCTACAATAACCAAACATGTACTGGATAAAACGGAGAATATTATTTCGCTCCCATTCTGACTATTTTAAAAGTAATCCGATATCTGGTCTAGATACACTTACAAACTCACCCGGCGCCGAATTGTTCGTCGCCAAATTGTCCGTCGCCAAATTGTCCGCGCGCCAAATTGTCCGACGCCGAATTGTCCGTCGCCGAATTGTCCGACGCCGAATTGTCCGACGCCGAATTGTCCGTCGCCGAATTGTCTCAGCGCCGACTTGTCCGCGCCGAACTGTTCGTCGCCAAATTGTCCGTCGCCAAATTGTCCGCGCGCCAAATTGTCCGACGCCGAATTGTCCGTCGCCGAATTGTCCGACGCCGAATTGTCCGACGCCGAATTGTCCGTCGCCGAATTGTCTCAGCGCCGACTTGTCCGCGCCGAACTGTCCGGTCACCGTGACTCCTGTTGCAATCTTATCTATAATAGCACAACTCTTTCTGTTCGATCTCTTAAGACTTTTCGTTTTTCTAGGGGTCTTTCGCACTGGGAGCGCCTCTGATTAGATTGTACTGTGAGAGGCGATTTATAAATCTGTAAATAGAACAGAATAGAAAAGAATATAATGGTTGTGCGTTGATGGGTTGAGGAGATTCCCTTGATGAGATGCTATTTATATATTCTACGACAATTGGAATAGCAATACTAATTTACCGACGACATACTTTTTGGTCGTTGCGTAAAATCTTTTGGTGGTTCTAAACGCAGATTATGTAGCGCCATCAGTTAATGCCTAGTCGTTAAGGTATGGTGCCACAGAGTTGGAGAAAATAGTTCTCTACGGGTCCTCTCTACATGCAGGTACAATTGCATTGGCAGCAAGCAAATACAAAGTTTTAAAAGTATCTTTCTGGGAGGAATGGGGGTGCATGCGTCTCAAATAGCCTCTGCCTCCCCCCAAGTCCACCCACGCTGCCTTCCCGAGGCCTCTCCTGTTTAAAACAGAACGCGTGTGGTGGGCAACCGAGTACTCTCCGGTATAAGCGACTGCCCACGGGCGAAGAAGCCAATGGAGGGACGGTGGAGGACGCCAACGCAGAGAGATGGTGTCTCCGTAAAAGCACCGGGAGTAAGGCAACGGGAAACCACCTCCCCCTATCTATCTCAAGGAAAGTGTTTAAGAAAGCCAAAAGAGAATCCACAAGAAGATGAAAGAGGAGGCCCAGAACAGAGAGAAGTGGCAACATTGGACATACAAACCTGCCAAAAAGGCAGAAAACAATAGATAATTTGAAGATATATCTATCAGTCAATGTTTTTTAAAACTCTTAAATTACTTTCCAATGATGATAATTTCTTGAGTTAGGCCCTAGAGTTGATTCTATTATGAGCATTGAGGAAAATAAATGACAACGGAGCAACTGACAATTGCAACAGCAACCACTACCATTTATAGGCCTACCGCTGCTTATTACTACCTGCACACGTGTCTTCTGTATGGCATCACAACACTATCGATAAAAGTCACCACGATATGCTGTTACTATTCTACTATCATTGCTACAACTACTTCCACTTTCACCGCTGCTACCATGACTACTATTATTAATACTAATACAACTAACATAACAAGTAATAATACTCTTCTGTAACTTACAAGTGCATCTTTATATAAGACCTTTCTGTTAGACAACTCATGATTTGTAACAATGCAAGGCACTAATGGTATAGATTTCTCTTCAACCGTTTTCGAAGCGGTGGCATAGAAGAAGGAACAAGCAACTTATGCGTAGAAACCTCTCCGGAATGATGATGATGATGGTGGTGGTGATGGTGGTGGTGATGATGATGATGTTGACGATGATGATGATATTGACGTAAATTGTAATAAAATTAATAATAATAATAATAATAATAATAATAATAATTGTTAGTATAGTAATAATGATAAAAACAATTGCAAAAGTGTATTTCAGGGTCTTTTATTCCCTCGTGTGCTTGCGATGCATTTTAGCTTATTTAATTATTTCCTTCATTCTAACATGTATTTTGCAAGTAGAAACTGGAATTATGAAAATTATGCTTTAATGGAGCTGGATCGATGAAAAGAATTTTAAAAGTGTATTTTAGAGCATATAATTAAACTAAATGTTGATCAGAAATTGCACTAGCTTCCATCGTAACGTCATTTTGTCATCAACAATCGAGCTTCTAATTATGCATGATATTTTATCGATCCAGTTTCCATTTATGCATATTTCTTTTAATCAATTGAGTTTTGCGTACACGACTTTCTCGCATCAAACCGGCTTCTACTTAAACATGATATTTTCATCAATCCAGCTTCCATTAAAGCATAATTTATCCAATTTCTACTTGCACATTCTTCTTTTTTATCGATCCCGTCACCATTTCGACATCTATTCACGCCAAAAAATTATATTGTAGGGCTACACTAATGCATTAGAAAATGCACTAGAAGCACCATGGCATAATAAAATACGCTATAATGGACTTTTACCATATCAATAATTAGAATGAAAATATCAAACAAAGAGGACCAAATAATAACAAAGACAATGTTAACGCAATTCGCACTTTTGCAGTCAATGTTAGAAATCATCGATTAATATTTAATTAATATTTTATAAATGTTTGTAATCAATCTCGCTAAAATCCAATCCGTGATACAATGTCAGTCACCTATGTAGTTTCAATAATATCGTGTTTTAAAATCATTGACAAATCTCGAACACCTTCACTCGTGGATTGCGTAAGCCAATAGGCAGATTATGAGACCAAAATAATTGGATGAACTTTGGCCAAAGGGGGAACTGCTCGGTTGCTGCGTTGTTGGTGGCCTCTGCATCGCGCATTGAGTGTACGCTTCACCGTAGACCTTCAGAAAAGCATTTACAAATGACCACACATCCGGGTAATTCAGACATCCAGTGGCTTGAATCCCATCAATCATTAGACCACAAGAGGGCGTAGTGCAGCCGTTGGCACACATATTCGGAAGCACGTAAAGAAGCTTCAAAAAGGTTTGGTAATCGCAGAGTCCAAACTCACTATTAAATTGACTGCTGCATATGTCAACGCTTCCCTGCTGGCCACAGAAGCCGATGTCTTGCATCAGCGGATAGTAAGCGAAGAAGCCAAAGCACATCTCGTCGGAGGTCGATTCTCCGTAGTAAGTCGTCATATTCTTTTGACTCGAATCATAGACGCAATTCACTTGGATTTCGTCTCCTGGTTTCATTTCAACTGGAGTATCGTATCTGAAATAATATTAAAATCCTCAAACCACATTCATTCTCCCTTCTTTGTCAAAGTCAATAAGCTAATTTGTCGAGTTTTCGGCATCTGTAGGACTCGGTTATATTATGGAGACGTGCGATTAAATTATGTTTAGCATCAAAAATGCATTAGATAGGTTCTACAACCTTAGTTGAATGATTACCACCACAAACTTTGAGACCAGATCGTTCCGTGTCTTCTGCGTGAGCCAGGGATTGTCAGTCGACGAACGTAGCCCTTTAATTTGGCCCTCATTTCGTTAATCAGGATATTAAATGCAACACGGATCAGGATCTCTAAGCGTGCTGTCACAAATATGCTATGAATAGGGCCAAGGCGTTTGGACAGTAGGCGCACGAAGGAGCAACCACAATAGTATTGAATTTTTCTGTTATTTAAGCAATATTCATCTGCAAATGAACTGGATTCATTCATTCATTAATTTCGAAAATTTACATAGCGCCCGTTCAGGAAACCTACTCAGAAGCGCTCTAAGCCAGGCTGCCGCCGAAGTGTTCTGGATGTTCATGACGAAAACGAAAACAATTTTCTAAACAAAACTCGACGCAGATGCTTAATGTATTATAGTGACAATGATATTGAAGTTGATTGAGTGAACTAGAATGTAGTAGAAGTATTAACACTCTTTATGATTTCGAATACATACTCGAGTAATGTCGGACTGTTGTAGTCATATTCAGTGACATTATCAAGTACTTGTACCAACGTACCGTTGCGATTTAAGCGAAGATCGCCAGACTTTCCTGCAAAACACATGTTCACTGGCACTTCAACATCATGGCAAGACTGGCAAGTAATGGCAAGTATATGTAACTAGTTAGTAAATTTAGGCCTACTATATCTGATTCGTAGCTTATATGTTAACTTGTCGCTGTATTAAGTGATTTCGGCTCTTGGAGGTAGTTTTTCTTAAACACAAACATCGATTGACTTTTAGGCTATGTAAAAACGGTACTATTTAGGTTTCTACAATTCAATATGCATGCAACTATTCAGTTATTTGGTTTACTGTCGAATGAGCAAATTTCAAAAGGTAGAAATCAAACTGGGCTCACTAAATCAATAAAGCGAATGATCAACAAATCTCATGTTTAAAAGAGCGACAAATAAAGGACGCATGTTTAAGTGGACTTGTGAAAATAGATAAGACGGAACACGACAATTACTTAGCAGCGTTTTGTGAAAATCTTCTAAACTATAATCTATATCAAAGAACTATTTTGAAGGTTCAATCCAGTGTGTTAATAATAATTATAGACTGCCGCTGTTCAAGGTATACAAACCGCCGGTAAACGTGACGTTTTGGCGCAGCTCCCTGATACAATAATATTGTATGTTATGTATGATATAAATATATTATATGGCAATCTACACTTTAGCGTCGTAAATTATTCCACATGGCAAATCAAGTTAAACCTCGGGAGCGTCGGCGGTAGTAGAAGATGGATCGGTGAAAAGAATAATGTTTGACTGGAAGCTGGATCAATGAAAAGGATACTGTTAAACTGGAAGCTGGATTTACGAAAAGAATCGTGCTTAAATGGAGGCTGGATTGATGAAAATAATCATGCTTAAATGGAAGCTGGATTGATGAAAAATGATGCCGTTTAATTGGAAGTGAGATTGATTAAAAGATTGTGACTAAAACGGTTCCACGGCGAGTAAGAATTATCATATTCATCCCGCTTCTATTTAGGCATAATTATTTTCATCATCATGCTTCGTGTTACAGTATATTGTATCAGATATCTGCGCCAAAAAGCCCTACGCCTAAACGTGCTGCTCCGACAAAACGCCTATTACAGGAACATTCATTAGGCGTGTTATTCGGTGTTATGTGCGATGCCTCGTGAAAATTCCATATTCGACCTAGTCCCATACTCGACGATTCTATGCAGCCGTTCAGCACTTTCCTTTTATACTAATACTTGTTACCTGCAGAGGCACATATCGTCCGGAAACAAATAATTGTTATAATTATCATCATTATTATTTTCATCATTGTTATAATAATAATAATAATTATTATTATTATTATTATTATTATTAGTGGTAGTAGTAGTAGTAGTAGGGTGAAGTAGTGGTAGTAGTAGTGGGGCAAGTGGGGAAAGTAGGGGGAAGTGGAAGTAGTAATGAAAGTAGTATTAGTAGTAGCGAGACAGGCATAATAAAGACCGCACAGACGACGAAATGATAATGTAGATTATGATGATCCCGGTCATGTCGGTGATAACATAACTTAACATACTCTTTTATTGCATCCAGTTCGCAACATATAAGTAGATATAATTATAAGTAGTAACAAAATAGAAAAAAATGGGAGACAACTAAAGGCCCCGCTAATAAGGAACACCCAAATAATCCTCATGCAAACTTTCAAGTTAGAACAGGAGGCAGCATAAGCAATAGTGAAAAAATAAAGAAAACAATCAATTACAAACTTATGATGATGATGATGATGATGACGACGACGATGATGATGACAATGCTGCTGCTGATGATATTTGACGCATATCTACCCAATTTGTGCATGTGAAGGATGGCGGATGTTAAGTAGATTGATTTTGTCCACTTCTTTGTACAGAGGTTGCTGCAGTTGCCTGTTAACACCACTTGCTTCTGCCAAGGTGGAATCACAAGGCCAACCTGACCTGCAAATATGACCTGTCCTCGATTTGGACGAAGTTGAGTTGTGTAATAGATCCTCATTCCAGAAGAGTCCATTTGATTCGCACTTAGCTGCGGATTGTTCCAGTGAAGCTGCAAATAGATCGGTGACGTGTATATCTTCGTTTAATGAAAAACAAACTGACAAACCGCAGTAAGTTACAAAAGATGAATGTACGTAGTTCGCGACCAGATCGGCAGAGAGGGTCATGACAGGTACAATTAAGCCTACAATTTATTATGAGCTACAAATTTGAATTTATAAAGAATCCTGGAGATAAAATTTCTGTCATCTTTTACTGGGAGAGTAAACGGGTGTAGTCTAGGGCGTAGTTTATGGCTTCTGTGGACGACCGGCGGGAAGAGGCGTCGGAGGACATGCGCCTCAGTCGCCATCACAGCTCGTAGGAGGCGCTGGTCGGCCGTCTCAGCTAAGACAGACATAGAAACAGCATCCGGAGGGAGGAAACACATTCTCCGCATTCTCTCCAGGAATGTCTCGTGTCGACCCCGGACCTCAGCAGATGTTAAGCCCCACCATGCTGGTGAGGCATAGAGGAGTCGGGAGATTGTGGTGGCCTCGGTGACAGCGTGAAGGCCCTCGAGTGAGAGCCCATGCCCCCTAAGGACCCGGAGAGCATGCAGAGATCCTGCGCAGATGCCCAGCAGTCGGTTGACGTGAGGCGTTGCTCGCAGGTCCCTCGTGATGATGACTCCTAGGATGTTCATCTGCTGCACTCGCTCCACCCCCTCCAGGAGAGAGGGATCAGGCATGGCGGCCCGTCTTCTTGTGACCAGCATCTCCCTAGTCTTTGAGGAATTGAGGCGAAGATTGTTCGCCTCCGCCCACATCTGCACCGCCGCGAGTTCTTCCCTGATAGTGTCTCTCATTGAACCCGCAATAAGAAGGTAGGTGTCGTCGGCAAATTTGACCATTTTTTTTCTCATGTAGAGGATGCAGGTCCGAAGCGCAAAACGGTGTATTCAGGTGGTCCCAACCCCGAGCCTTGAATCACACTGGCGTTGATCCTCGCCACAGCCGACAATTGCTCTCCAAAGCGGGTACAGTGGCTTCTGTCCAACAAGTAATCGACCAGCCAGTAATGCACCCCGTCCGACAGGCAAAGCAGGGACAGCTTGCGCATCAGCTCCGAGTGCCGGATGGTGTCGAAAGCCTTTGAGATGTCTAAGGAGACGATAGCCACGTAGGCCTCATTTTCGAGGTCAGAAACCAGATGTTGAATATAGCTATCAGTACCGAAGTTGTAGAGCCGGTTGGTCGGAACGCAAACTGGTCTGCCAAGAGATCTGACATTGGTGGTTTTGTAAAGGCCGGTTATATATACATCCGCACCAGTGCGCGCTCGAACATCTGTGACAGCACTGGGACAATCGAAATAGGACGATAGTCAACGGGATGCTTCGGAGACTCAATTTTCGGGATAGAGTGAATAATTGCCGTCTTCCACTGTAGCGGTACAGATCCGTGCATCATGGAAAGGTTGATAAGTCTTGTAAGAAGCCGAGAGTAAGCAGAGGCCGACAGGCGCAGGAACCAGGCCGAAAGGCCATCGCACCATCCGCAGTGTGCTTTAAGCCGTCGAGCAGGTTGAAGACTCGAATTTCAGAAAGATGGTTCTGGTAAAGCTCAGCTGTTGAGCGCTTGGGTGGCGGTTCGTATTTGACATCGGTCGATAGTCTCGAATAGTGCTCGTTGAAGTCGTCAGCCATAGGAGCGCCATCGACTTCGATTGCAGATCGCTTCCAGATGATGCGATTAACGTTCTGCCACAGTTCCTTCAGGCTCCCACGCGGATCGACTCCTCTTAGACTTACTCTTGTCGCCCTGTCAACGCATTTGCCGACTATCTGGGCGCATTTGGCGGCTTCATCTACACGACCAGCTCTCATCAGCTTGTTCTCCTTCCGAAGAAGAAACTTGATCTCCGGTGTGACGAAGCAGGGGTCAGCTGTGGTAATGGTAACAGATCGGAGCGTGTAGAACTCCTCAAGGCGCGCAAGTGCTTCACTCTAAAACATGTCCCATGCGATGCGGGGATCCTCGCAGGCCTCGATGTTATCGAAGGTGGTCGCAGAGAGACTCTCAAGAAGGAGGAAATGCTGGTTTGGGGTTCTCCTTCGGAACCTCACACGTTTTGGCGCTTTAGATCTACTCGTTACCCGTCTTCCATCAGTGACTACCAACGCCCGGTGGTCGGTCTTTAGAGCAGATGGCACAACTTTTACAAATGGATAGCACGGCTCAGACACGAAAGTAAATCCAGCCTATTGTTTCCCCTTGTGGGCGAAGTGACCAGTGGGGTCAGACCGGTTCGCTTTGTCACGTCATTGATTGGGAGCATGTTGAAATCTCCTCCCATGACTATGAGTGATCCAGGGTCGTGTGCAGAAATCGCCTCAACTGTGACCTCGAGCCTGTCCAGCAATGTGGTCACCTCATATATTGGCTTAGGTGGGTGGTAAACTGCCCCAACGTATAGTGCCCTGTTGTAAAGCGCAACCTTGACCCACAAAAGCTTAAGCGCTCGATCGTCTCCCTGCAATATCACCTGCTCAGCTCTGTGCTGTTCGGTGACCACCACCGTCAGCACGACGCTTCAGCCGGTCGCGCCGAAAGATGCGGTGACCATCAACACGAAAGGCGTCCGGAAGGTGGTGTGCCTGAGGTGCGTCTCCGAAACAATGGCAATTCCCAGTCCATATCCAGATAATTCAGCATAGAGTTTCTTCATCGCACATGGATTGGTTAGCTAACTGGCATTGATAACGTATATGCCAGGCAATATACCACAAGATTGGCTTTGTATGTTAATGTAATTCTCAACTCGACGCAACGGCACGATGTTGTGCCGACACTCAGAGCTACCACGCCACCGTCCTATTCCAGGAAGTCGATTGGCCGATTCGCGCACCAGAGGTATGTAGCGCTGCTTATACCGACCCGCTCGACCGCCTCTGTAGCGGAGAACTTGCAGTTCCGACATTACCCCGAGAACACCCGTAGCAGGCCGACCCGACAGACGGCCGTGCGGCAAACAGCTGAGGAGTAAACATCTGCGTCACGCTCCGCTTAGCACTAATTAGGCAAGGACGATTTGCCAGAAATTAATGTCCACGTGAGTCGATGAGAAATTTCAAAATTAATTCATATTATTGTGAAATCCAAAATTTAAACTTTATATTTCGCTGCCGATGAAGCCCGAAGCAATTCTGCTATGAATGATCCGTCTCAGAGCGCGAACCGTCCACGAACAAAATTCACAAAAACGCGTTACAAGTTAACGTTCTTGCGTGTGGCAGCCATGGTGGCGCCCACCATCGGAGGGGTCTCATCTGGTCAGCCATGGTGGCGCCGACCCCCCTCTTGGTGATATCAGGCTTTAGTAACCAAAAACAGGAACCCGCACCTGTTATTACTAGCCCGTTCACATTCCCAGTTCCGTAAACGTCTTAGGATTTTCCTGTTCTCTGGCCCAAGCACAGAAGCCCGTTTAGAGCGCTGCTGATATTGAGCGGCGCTATACCAATGTCCGATTACATTGCACTGCATTTACATCACAAGTAAAAACATTTTTGAATATCGAAAGCCATGGTGACTTTGACGAAGGTGTTCGTCATTTGGACTACGGTCATCTGATTCATTTCGGCGTAACATGTTGCGCAGTGGCTTGGCCGGAACATGCCCAGACTTGTAGACATCACTTCCTGGACATGTTTAGTCCAAATAAGAAGTCAGCTCCAACCAACACAAAAAGTATTTGGATGGAATCACGTTCCCGTTAGCCTTGCATGACATGGTTTGGTCAGTCCAAATATTATCATGATTTGCTATGTGCATGACTTTGGCTAGCAAGATACTTGTCTTTAGGCCTATCAGGTAGAATGGTTCTTCGGTGGCCGCGCCAGGCAAATTGAGCACGCTTGGAGGGATCTCATCTGGTCAAATGCAACTTATTTAGTTGTCAGTGATAATCTTTGATTTTGTAGTCACCATATTATTGCATTGGCTGCCTACATGTAAGCCCCAACGAATTTCATACCGCATTACAGTTCAGGTTTTGCGCTAATTTCTTGGTTGTGGTCCATCTTACTTGCACGATCTCTGCCGCCCAGTGTTCGACGTCATAGCACGTAGGGTGCTTCGCTCTGCGACGAGGTGCGAACTTCTAGTTCCAAAGGCTTGCCTAGTTATTAGGCAGCGCCGTATTTTCTAGGTTGTGGGCCTTTCAATCTGGAACGACCTCCCACTTGAACTCCGCTCTTTGCTTGTGGCCCAATCGCCAGGTTTATAATTTCCACAAGCCCTTTTCTGTAGTCGTGGCTGGACTGGGACGTTCTGAATGGGTGCTATACAGATGCTCAGAATGAATGACTGCATGAATGAATGAATGAATAGCTTATAGAAAGATTACATTATACGATGTTTGTAACACATAGAAAAATATTAGAACGATAGGTAACGTTAACAGGAACAATACAACAGAAGCCTAATAAAAGGCAAAAGACAATAGGGCTGATTCAAGACGTATTCTTTATTACTGTGACAAAGGTAACCATAATATTGATGAATCTTTTGCGCCGGTGAAGAGACCGCTTTATCAGCTGTCACAAACTCAGAGAAACAGTGGTAATGTTAGATTCCTTTCAATATGATTTCCTTCTATTTGGATCTATTCTTCCAGTTAAATGTAAGAAAAGCTGTGATGCTCGCAAACAAATTATTTAATCAGTTATCTACATTGGAAAGACCGCGTTTCAAGAGCATGCTCCATGCTTATTTTGGATATGTAAATCCACGGTCTTGGCACGGGGACCCTATATAAGTGTCGTGGCGTCCATTCAAATGAGTGAGCGGTGGTGAAGGATCTCAACCGATGAAACTCTCATTGAACACTTAGCAGGGTTGAGGCCATATATGGCCGCTAAAGGAAAACGCGACTCATTAAAGCCTACATTTAATCGACAAATTCATTTCTTCCAACACTCGTTTTGCCTACCTGTAGGACTGCGTACTGGAAGCCACCTGGTCCAATTCTGAATCCAAGTTGGCTATTGAGACACTGCCCCGCAACTCCAACTCCCCAGATTCCAATCAGTGCCAGACAGGACGGTCCGCCGCTCATCCCACACTCAAAAGAATCGCCGAGTTGATGTTCTGAAACATTGCGCAAATTACATATAGCCTGCATGTATATATTATGAAGATCCAAAAATAATAATAAGATGAATGAATATAAACATTTTGTAACAATCTCATTTTATATGACTACATTTTGAGTGGCGTATGAATCTGTACTACTGTGTAACGTTTTTTTAGTTCTATGGTGAATGGTTTCTAGTCTTCGTCTAGCCAATTATGCATAAATTATATTTTTATTACTTATTACGAGCTTATTTTCATCAGTCGTAGTAGGATGCATACAATAATAGTAGGACTAATAAATGCCAGACCACCCATACAATGGCGACCTGATTTCTATATTTCCTCTTCCAATTTGAGTGATGATCCATAATTAGCGGGTGCTCCATCGATAGCGTAATGGATAGCGTGACGGATTGCTCAAGAGATTCTTCCTTTTCTGCTTTGATGATAAGCCAGATTGGCAATCCTTGAGCCCAAACGATAGGTGAATATTGCGTGAAATGTGTTCATTTTGTTGCGAGCGCGCATTATTCAGTGAGCAATTACTTGCTCTTGGTTTTATATTAATTGACATTCGTTTGAGTCACGATTGGAAACGAAAATACTGAACATATTTTTCATCTGTATTATTTTCATATCCTAACTGACTGACCCATTGGCTGACTGGTGCATGCGAAGAGCAACATGTGGTGCAATATCATTGCGTTGTCTAGGATTGGTTCGATGGCTATGATGTCTGCCACGGTGTCGTTTGGTAATGCGAACTGATGGCAGATGTAGGTCGTCTCTTTGGCGGGAATAGGAGTCATTGGAAATCGCAGAGTGTAGTTCAGTGCACCTGCAAACAATTAATACATTGTCGAAATTCTTGTTTCACTGGCGAAGAAGAAGAGTTAGACTTGGTCTTCAGCAGAGTCCGTGTACTCGGCTCAAATTTTTGCCACTAACACACTACTACCCATTGTCGAAAAAATTACTTGTAGTCTAAGACGGTTGTGTATTGCACATTGTACTCGCCTTAAATTTTACCACTACCGCCGTGCTTAGGTTCCATATTGATGAGTTTCTGTCAAACTAGGCCTAAATAAAAAATAAACTTGTATGTGTTTCAATTCTAATTGGATACAGGTGTGTAATACCGACGTTTCAAGGAAAAGTAATGAGAGGATCTTCATAGGCTTACTGCATGGAACTTAACCGATAAACTTGATTCCTTGAGTACAGTCGTCAATTCTCTCTCTCTCTCTCTCTCTCTCTCTCTCTCTCTCTCTCTCTCTCTCTCTCTCCCTCAGGCTGTCTCTCTCTGTCTGTCTTGTCTCTGTCTGTCTGTCTGTCTCTCTAATATCTTTACATTACTTGCATGAAGACGTTTACTGGCGTCAAGTCTGCGTCTATGACTTTTATAGCCTAGATAAAAACATCTATATAACAAATTATGTGCAAACATATTGATACCATATATATGGACGTTTGGACTGCAACCGGTTTGGCAAGTTCTTGGTATTTGACCTTAGGCCATTGACTTTGGCCGTTGGGCGGGTACTGGGCAACTTGCAAGGGATACCAGGGTCTTCGTGTCATCATGACTGTGCCCATTGCGAATGAGCGCCATTCTTCTTATACACTGTAGGGGTGATAGGGTTGAGGTGAAAGAGACATCTGGGTGATGCGTGTTTGAACGTTTGTTATAAATGCCTTCTACAAAGACCGTGACGAAGTGTTGTCATGTATGCTGCTGCTGTCTTCGCCCTCGATGCCACTCGGTCCAGTGAACTCTGAATGCTGTCAACCGTCTCCAAATATCTGTTCTAGCAGCGTTTGTCTGCAGGTGATTCTGACTAATGGCGACTTTAACATCATAGGCTAGAGGCATAAGGATGGGCGCCGTTGTTGGCTACCGGTGTGGCGATTTCAAATTACCCCCATTCACATTACCCCCCGGTAACTTGAAATCGATTTCAAGTTACCCCCGGGGATAAGTTGAAGGCGATTTCAAGTTACCCCCTACGATTTCAGATCACCCCCAGAGGTAATGAGCTTCAGGCTACCCCCCGGTAACTTGAAATTGATTTCAAGTTTCCCCCGGTAACTAACTACTCCATTGCCTTGCAGTTTCACAGTGCCAGTCTTAAGCCTGAAACCACATCTTGCTACAGAAAAGACACATATAAAGCTCAAAATCATTGTCGTGGCAGGTCGGTCGGGAGATGAGAGGGTCATGGACCCATCTGTGAAGGGTCTTGGTGAAAGACCAAAGGATGCCAAGACTCAGAAGTCTCAAATCATAACGATCAAAGCCAGGGCAAAAATTGGATACTGGAATGTAAGAACATTATGATACAGGGAAGCTGGCGCATGTAGTGAGAAAGATGTAAGAATACAAACTTGAAATATTGGGGCAGAGTGAGATGCGATGGACCTACAGTGGCAATATTGTGTCTCAAGGAATAAGCATCTACTACTCATGTGGAGCCAAGCATAAAAGAGAAGTGGGCATAATGGTCAGCGAAAAATGATATCTGCTGTAATTGGATGGGAACTAGTAAGTGAAAGAATAATTACCATCAGACTACAAACAGGGCATACCACCACTTTGAACTTGCAGCATTTGCTAAGTCTTCTTGTTACTTTTGATGAGTTAAGTAGAGGATTGAATTATCAAGTCAAAAGTTACATCCATAGTTGTTGTATATTTATGTCACGCGCGAAATTCTGGACGATGGCGCTATATAAAAGTCATCGACCGACAGCGGAGGCGTGGGTGGACTACGAATGAAGAGTCTACCTCAAACCTGAGAGGGGAGACCTCAATGGGGTTCGCCGGAGGCAGACGGCCTCAATATAGACGGCGAGAAATATGCACAGATCAATGGAGTGTCAAGCAACAAAACCCGACACCTCGAGGCAGACGTTAGAGCCGCCTGCCCCTTCCATCTCTGCGACCCACGGCCAAGAAATTTATGAATCAGCTGAAGATATGGTCTGAACCGGCTTGTTGACACGGATCACGAATAGAGAACAATTCCGATACGAACGGCGCAATCTATTAGGCGGTATAACTATGATAATGTAATTCAATCCCTGAAACCTATTGCCCGTCTATGACACTAACAAGGCTCGGCCATAACAGCCGCTAGTCAAACATTAACTGTACGCATCTAGGGATGTGACGTTACGCTAGGGACGCCTAGATCTGACCAACCAGGTTTAGTAATAGTTTCAGCAGGTGATCTGTCGTCCAATAAAAAAATACTAGTTTTGCGTTTGGGAGGGCGAAGGAACTCGCCTCTAGAAGGGTTCTTATAGTGTCAAGGTGTCAAGGTCTTATAGTGTAGCAAGGGAAGGAACAGGGACTTGTTTCGGAACTGGGGGAGACGCTAGGTCGTTCTGACGATAAGGATAATCAACGTAGTTGGGAATCCCGTCTCCAGCGTAAACCAGAGAAACATTTCTAAAAGGACACTAATAAATCCAGTAAGTGTAGATAAGATGAGTGGTGTGTATATCTACCATTAAATATACATATTAAAATCATCCAGTTCCTTCGCTTTGCTGAGCTTTGTGATTGAGGAAAGAACCGGCGGTAATCACGTCATCTAGAAGAAGGAGCTAGCGAGAGAGTAACCCGCCACAATCAATGTTGCAATTACACTACTTTCTTCATCATTTAGGCCAAATCTTCATTATCTTATGTTTGTATGTTACAATGTGATGCACTTTGATCTCGTGTAGCCTATTACTGATTTCACACATTTTACATTTCTTTGACTTTCATATATTATTTTTCACACGTTAAAACTAGCCTTCTATCATTATGTGTTACGTGTTTTATTAAACAGACTGGTTATCATTAGTTGAAAGCATAACAATTTAACATTTTGACTCATTCAGAGAGGGGGGTTATGTGAACACAGAAGGGGTAATCTGAGATCGATTTCAGTTTACCGGGGGGCAACCTGAAATGAGGGGTAACTTGAAGTTTTTACACTGGCTTTCATATCACGTTTTTTACTTCTTGTGATTTCGGAAAATTAGAATGTAGGACTGTTTAAGCCAGAATGCGGTTAGGCAACTGGTATAAGAATAATACTTATTCACTTACTTAGTTAGATCAATGCTAAGTAGTTATTTGTCGACGTTAATTTTACTAAGACCTCTAGCAGACTGGAGTCTGGATATACGAAGCTAGTTTTCTCAGTGCATTTCAGCGTCTTCTCGGAAACGAAAAATATCCCCAATGAATTTTCATATACTATAGGGCCGTCAGGTAGTGTAATAAGAAAAGTTCAATATTCCAAAAATATGTCTTTCTCTACCAATTTTATGCATATCTAAAGTGTCATGGCACTAACATAGCTGTCAATGTTAGCGAAGTAAGGCTGATTAGTATCGTCTCAATCAGATAATGATGCCTGATAAATCGATGTGCTTTAGATTACATATTTCAAAATAATCTTTCCTAGCCTCTCAGATTCTAAAATTATATAACCTCTAATGAAGTGATGACATGTCTGCAACTTTGAAACCATCGATCTGTAGCCTATACACTATATTCATTATTTTGGGCAATGTTCTGCTGATATTTTATGCCTCGTCCATTGAGTCCTTACAACGCATTGATCAAAAATAAATAACTAAGTTCTGTTAACCCTGTAAATGCATACAAATCCACAATTAACATTCATTTGCATCGGCGTGACTAATTTCGTTTTGATAATCTTGAATCGTTTTACCTGTTGCGTTGATCGCCGGACAATTTAGTTTCTTCGGGCTGCAACCCATCAACCAAGAGTTCTTTACAGCGCACATTTGCGAATCAATCGGTTCACAAACACCTTTGACATTCAGATTATTGTCGGTTAATTAATTGCAAAGCAGATTTTAAAAATGCACGTTTCTGTAACGATAATTTTTGCATGGTTGCGGGTAAAACAAGAGATTGATGCACACTGCGGAGGAGTAGATAAGGTAGAATATAAACAGGAGATAAAGGTGGAGGAAGACGTGAGTTGAGGTGGAAGTGAAGGAGAAAAAGGAGGTTGAGGGAAATGCGTGAAAGGAGGTTGAGCCGCAGATGGAGGTGCAGATGAAGGTGTGGTAGACGGAGTTAGGGTGGCGGTGGAAGTAGAGGTGGTGGTAGGGAAACCGGGGTGCAAGAGGTCTAGAAGGAAGATATAACTTATGAGTTAAAACCAAACCACTTCGGCAAATTCGGCTTCGCTTGGGTTGAATTTTGAACTCAGTGGGTGCGCTACTTCGCCCTGAATTAACCCGATCGCGACTTTCTTCACTATATCGAGCGTCGTCCAAATATTTCAATTGAACTGCTTTCTTATGAAGGGGCTCCGCCACTTGGCGAAGCAGCTCCGTCAGTTGGCGAATGCTCCTAATTAGCCTACTCCGACGTTTTTAACTAACACGCCCAATTGCATGTTAAAGGTTCTTCCAGGCAAGCTCTCAGAGGACCCAAATGAATTAAAACATTTCCCATCATACAAAATAAAATGCTTAACATTTGAATTGTTTTAAATATAAATACAGTCTCTATTTCATGCATTTAGCATTCACGTATAAGTGTATTGTTGTAATTCATAATAGCTTTACCAATTTCAATATCAATTGGCTCGGTTCGCTATGTTGGTAAGAGCGTAGGCGTTATGAGCCCTTCGCTTCCAGAAGTTGGCTCATAAAATATTCCTGTGCACCTTAAATAGCTTCTATGACTAATCAGTAATCGTAATTAGCGTCAATAACACCCACAAAACGGCTTCCAGTTCAACTTTGTTGGGTTTTGGGCAGGATACATAAAACAACACCAGAGACCCAAACTCAGTGTACAAGTTCAGAAGGGTCCCAAATATGTTTGCGCCAAGGTCCCCGTTCTCTGTCATCGCGGCTCTGTGTATCAGGCCGTTACTGGGCGGAAACCGAAATGTTTATTATTTATATTTAATGTTATAATTAATGTTAATAATAATAACAATGATAATTATCTGTAGGCCTATAATCACTATCATTGTTGTTGTTAATGGTTAAGACGGCCTGCATGTTCTATTCGGAAATCGACTTTTGTAACAAATCTTTTGTTCCTATTATTTTAAGCATGCTGATACAATAATCCTGACAATTGAAACTGATAACATAAAGAAAAAATTTATAAATTAAAATTGAAGAGTTCCATTGTTAACCTGGATGTGACCCGCTGGGCATAGGAGCAGTTCCATTCTTCCAGATGCAGTTGGGGTCACCCAACTCCTGAGCATTTGTCATTCCATCTCCATCCGAGTCCTTATCACACAAAGTTTTGTTCCATACCTAATTCGAAGTGGAATCGGATAGAATCATCAGGCAATCGCATAAATATAAAGAAATTAGCTTAAGTGTCTGCAACTTATCCAAAATAACTGGCTATCCAGAGCTATCACTAGAACAATCGTGTATCATCACAACACTTCTATCCTCAACGTGCTAAAAATCCCAGACCGAATGTACTTCAAAGTTCTGTCATTATCCTACAAATCCTTACCAATTTCTCTGCCTAAATTTCTTCGCGAACTCTACATCGTATAATCCAATTAGACTCCTCTCTTATCTCAGACTATCTCGATTCTGTTTCACTACTTATTTCAAGTTCTCCAACCGAGCCATATCCATGCCGCACTGCACCACTTCAATGTAACGACTTGCCTCCTGAATACCGCTTTTATTGCCGATCACCTAATAATTATCATCTGCATCGAGTCTGAGTCTGAGTCTGTGTGGGCAAAGGAGTCTCTTTGTCCACACCCCTCTGGCTTTCCACTCAACATCAAACTCTCACCTCTTCAAGAACTCCACATTTGATCATCCACCTTCCAAGTCTCGACCTATGCAGCACCCGCCTTGACGACTACTCTGCCTCCTCTGACCATATGGAATCCGGACTAGGACTTCCTTCGAGTTATTCTTCGAACACCCTCATGAATTGACGCAGCTATCGCTGATATCTTTAAAAATATATTTCTACCATTAAGGAGCCTTGAAGTTCTGACCTTTCAATGTTTGGTTCTGCACGTGAATCAGCACACAAAAACCCTTCCCAAAGTAGGTCTACTATTAAAGCACCACACGAATGCCGTGTGAATTTCCTCAGAGCCTTCTAAAGTAATTACAAGGCAGAGGTTATTATAATGTTAGTTTTGATTTAAACCGAAATAAAGTATTTTATAAGAACTATCAATAAAAGGAACTTACGTGGTCATTTGCAGCGAAGTCCAGTCCGAATGGGTTTCGAACGCCTGACCCGTAAACATTCTGATGCCCAACACCTGGCCATGTGGTCGACGTATTGCATGGGTTGGGTACTCTGTCTCCATTGGGAATGTGTAATTGATACATTTGATATGCGTTTACGTTCAAACACAAGGTTGCTGACAGGACGCAAAACAGCAGATTCGCCCACATCTTCAGTATTTTATGTCAGATATTCAAATGTCTGAAATAAGTTCAGTTACATTAACTAACCTCGTCAAGCTGTACAAAATTCAAGCGAGTTAACTGACAATTGGCGATGAGCAGCGGACTTTATTCATGCGAGAACTCACGAGTTGTTTGAACAGTGGAGCAGCTAAAGAGGGGATTTTGCAACACCCCGGACGGTAGACCTACTCGTCTAGTAGTGGTAGGAACGTCAAAAGCAAGTTTCCAAGCTCATATCATTTGTTTTGCATGCGCCAATTGTACCCTAAATTGTAATCACTTGCAATAATATGTTAGTCACTCAAAGACTATAAAGGCTAGACAAGTTTTGATTCGAACACTATGTCCCCAATCAACCGACCAAGTATGACGATGCTCTAGACTGCCATTTCGCGATTGCCTTCAGTGTACGCCGGAATATCTAGCTACGCCACTGCGTCTTAGAATGTTACCACGACCTCTGCATGACGCAAACACACGACACAATGAATGAATGAGATGTAAGAGATATCACGTGAGTGTAGATGCACTCAGTTGGTTGTTTGATTGAAGCTCGGTGACACGAGTTTGTGCATATCTAAAATCTTTAGGGATACTCCTGTCCTTAATGGGGTTTCTTTTTATATATTACTTGTAAACAGGTCATGTTGTACGGTGTTCAAAACTCCATGCTATGTATAGATTTGACCAACAGGCCCGCTCGGACTTTCTCCGTATTCGAGCTCCTAAAACCGTTCATCTTAACATAAGACAATCATTGAGGAATCTATAAAGGCGCTTGAAGAGAGTCATGGATGATTTCAAGAGATAATTTTTATGAGTGGTTGCAAATGTGACTATGGTGTACCAAAACACAGGCCTTATTAAAGGAGTCGACATCCGCCTAGTCATAGTGACGTCGGTTGGGTGTTTTACTTTTGTGCGACCATTTGTACGAATCCGTCTGGCGCTGCAGATATCTTGTAGAGAAAGTCAGACAACCGTAAATAAATTTTATATATTGTGCAAGTACAAAAGAGGTAAACACGCGTGTGCAACAGAATATTATTTTATGCATTCTGAAGAAGTTATGCATAACCTCCACGAACTACAACTGTCCCAGGGTTTTCGCTGTGTGAGAAAACTCTATACAGACCCAACTCATGCCTGCGTTATCATTATAGGTCATCTGTACACACATAAATACATACATCAGCTTTTATGCATGCATACATATAAATTATAGCAAATATTGGTATGATACTGTCTACAACCAGTGAGAATAATCACTGTCGGCAAGTTTAAACTATATCTTATTAGAATGAATACAACATAAATGACCTCTTTAATAAAGACTAAAACTATAGCGAACGTTCAACACGGTTCTCTTCTGGCGTAGGAAGTGACGTTTGTTAGCAGCAGCAGAGACTCCAACCGAGAGAGCGCGATATACATGTACTAAGCTCGATAATAATTAGACACTTGGTCTTAACGAAGAAATGAAGATGTTGGTTCATTGCTTAACACAACAAGTTCTATATGTACTGCCTTCAGTGTAATTGATAATACGCTGAGACGTGGAGCTGAGGAATTGAGTTCGATATCCATATCCCCCGTACGAATGACTAGTCCTTCTTTTGCTAGGGGACCTCATCGTTTAAATTGGATGTATGACGTAATGGGCGCCTTGCATGGCTGTTGACAGCTAAACTCGATTCCTGTTATTACCTGATGATAACTATACTTCGTTTGTAATCATTCTACAGTTTGTCAGTTTGAAATTGAACTGAAAAAATTGTTATCAACTATGATACACATTACAAAGCAACAAACCCTAAACTTAATGTCAACCTAAATTATCTTAACCAACAGTCGTATGCCATCTGGTTCTATTGTATTTATAGACACTGGGCACTGCACATTTTACCGCTTCGAGTAGTTATGCCTTCGTTACACCTAGGTCACCGAAAAAGCACCCTAGTCAACCATTGGTCGTACGTTAACTCCTCCTCCTCTTCCCCGACTTTGACCTGTTCCTTGCGTGCAAGCGAACAAACGTGTCTTCACGCAAGTGGAATCAACCGTAGCCTTGCTTATGCTCAGCTCACAACTATAGTCGACGTCCCAGCACCCAACAATATGTAGACTTGTCTGAAAGCTGATCTGTGAATATCAAATATTAACTTATAATATATTATAATCTGCATCATCTTTAGGCCCCTATACTGTGTCGAGTAAGATTAAATAAATAAATATAGGGGCCGTCCATAAATGACGTCACGCGAAATTGGCTGATTTTTGACCCCCCCCTCCCCCCTTGTCACACTTCGTCACAAAAAGTCTGACCCCCCCCCTCAAATATGACGTCACAATGCTCTGACCCCCCCCCAGAAAAAACCACTTCATTTAATTTCAAATAAAACATAAAAATTAATAATTAACTTTTTTAAACATTGCTGAACTTAGCATAAAAAATCATTTTAAAATAATCGTAGACTCATCGTCTATTAATGCTAAAAAAATGCAATGTTCAAAATAATTTTTATTCTTTTATTTTCTTATAAAAAGAAGTAACCTATAGAATTAATAGTAGTAATTATGTATAGCACGGTTCCATCAGACTGCGAAACAGAATTCGGAGGCATTTCGACAGAAACAGTTTCGATAGGCACAGTCTTGGTTTTTTTTGTCGACTGATGACGTTTGTTTAGCCCAAAAAGAAAGAAGTGAACCTTTTTTTGTGGTAGAAATCGCCTTTAATTCTTGAAGCCAGTGATCAACTTTAACTTGCAAATCTGTATCGTTTTTTATTTCATTCCATTTTTTTACCAGTTGTTCTTGGCAAACCTGTTTGCTCTTTGTAGGATATGCCAACACGTACGCATCAAAAAGACACTGGAATGTTTTACTTTTGTCCATCGTGATGGATAATTTGATGCTATTAAAAAAATTATTAATTGAAATGTAATTATAAATTGTAATAATAAATATTACATTTTATTAATACAATTTTTATTGTAATTAACTATCACCGTTTTTTTTACAATTCTTGAAAAACGGATTTTCAAACGTATTGTGTCATTGTTCTGTGGTGCATTTCTGTACTGCTGCATTTGTCTCTGTTGCATTGTTCTTGCTATATTGCATTCTGCTGCATTTCTCTCTGATGCATTGCTCTCTGTTCCACTCACACTGCGAAGGCTCGCACTCTGTGCGTTTATTTTACATTGCATAATGCCAGTTATTTTTACCACCATAATTATTAACTGCTAGAGTAACGCTTTATACAGTAAGGATTCTTCATAAGCAGAATAAGATACAAACGATCATCTGGAATTATACTGCTCAATGTCAATCAGAACGACCGTTAACGACCGTTATTTTTTATAGAGCAAAGTAACACTCAACGTATTATTAACTTTATGTAGATATATTTTTACTGATTTCGCGCCGATTATGCAAATTTGAAATAGCGCATTACGCTGGTATGACGTTACATTATGCAAAACTTTAACATCGATTTTCTCGAAATTTAATGGCAAATTTTGAGATACGCCAGAATAGTTTTCGGGCAACGTAATAGTGACAGGAATTACAATACTTACGTTTTATAATATTATTAATTCGAAAATAATGCGTTTTTTAATATAGTAGCCTACATTGAACGACTGCATAAAAGAATAATTGCAATTTCCTCTTCCTGGCAGAATAATAATAAACGTCAAAAGTGAACATAAATTTAGAACCAAAATTTTTTCAGAAATCCTATGCTATTGACATCTAGTGAATAAAAGAAAAAATTTATATTGCTTTATAAAATATTAGAGGACGTTTTTATAAATTTATCAAAAATTATTTTTTTAATGTGACGTCACATTACTCATACCCCTCCCCTCGTCACACATCGTCACAAATGTCGGACCCCCTCCCCCCTAAGTGCGTGACGTCATTTATGGACGGCCCCATATCAGCTTTCATACATTTATACTATGTCATAAATATTATAAATGTAGGCCTTTGTGTGCATATAACCATATATGAATATTATAATAAAATTATGTGTGCGTTTATAAGTCATAATCGACACAGTATAAAAATGATGCAAACATGAGTGTAATAACTGAACATTATATATATATATATATGTCTGTGTGTGTGTGCAATTGTGCAGGCGTGTCTGTATATGCGTTCTTGCATGTCTGTAGAAGTTCAAAATGTTACCACCAGGCGTCGCTTAAACATTTATTCTCGTGCTTTTAGGGCCTATCTTTTGTGACGCCCCAGCACAAAATCAGTGATTATCAGTAACATTTTTCAAAATTACAAATAATTATGAGCTTTTGATGGAGTATAATGGGGAGCTCATTGTTACCTTTTCAAAAATGCTGATGAGAAAGCAACTTCGAAAGCTTTTGGATGCATTTGACCACCTTTTCCCTTAGCAACTGCATGGCGATGTGGGTATTAAGCATTAAAGTTACTGTTTGGTTCTAACACATAATAGTTATGTGATGCAAATGTCATTTGAATTTATCTGACAATCATGATATTTTCAGAGAACATTCAACAGTTTGTTCTTTTAGATTAATTTCTGTCAAATTCACATGAATATCTATAAAATAAAATAAGTTAGAGAGTCAGTTTACAGATGTTGATATAGCCTGAATGTGTCGTATATGAAGTCAATCTCGTAAAGATTCATACGTGTAATGTATATGCCATTTGAGGGATTATTAACCCGAAACATAGAGACACCTTGGCCACAGCAATGATTGACTGGGGGTTGTGGTGCGGATGGTGGTTTAAACTTGACGTCAACCTAAATTATTTTAGCCAACAGTCGTATGCCGTTTTCATTGCAATTTGATCATTGTTAGGCCCCTATGTGTGAAACCGTTAACATTATTTCCTCTCATTGGAATAGTTCAGACATCCGTTGACAAGCATTCCATTTGTGACGTAACTATATTCATTCATTCATTATTCATTCATTCACTACGAAGACTTATATACTGCCCCCTAAATGTTGCTACTCAGCAGCGCTCCCGACTCCAGCACAGATGAAAAGAATAGATTTAAGGCGAGTTTGTAAAAGGAGTCAGTGTGGACCCTTGGGGACAAGCCCAGCGCCAACGAAAGGGAGCCTGTTCCAAAGCGAGGGGTCAATCATTAAGATCCCAAGGGGTCGACGTGCAATTCTCTGACATACATCTACGCAAGGAAGCAATAAGAACCCGGGGTGGATAAAACTGAAGCTGGTCGCCCGAAAACACATGGAAAAGAAAACAAATTCCATTCTTTCTAATTATTCTTATATATTAAGTACTGTATAAAATTTGACGAATATATCTGAACAAATTATTTGAAATTGCTTATTTTAATGTACACAATTGTCGCACCTATATTGACCCTAATTGTAATTTCAATTATTATCTCAATATCATCCAGGCTGCTAGTAACACTTATTTTCATCTGCTTATTTAAACACTTACAGCCTCATCTGACCGGGACGCAAGTGTTAGGCCTACATTATGCGTTATTAATTACCCCTCATTATTGTGCAAAGTGCAAAGTGCACACTCGTTGTTTTACCCAATTTAAATTACGACTGGTACACGTGATGGTGGTTTAGTCACGAAAATACAGGTTGTGTTATTTTGAACGTTTTTCTGAAAGTTAACGTTAAAATTTATTCTTTCGTTCATCACGATGATTAATTTACGCATGACATTCATTCATCTGTCACCATTATTCGTGTACAACATGTATATGTACTATATATAGTTATATACCTGTTAGTAATACTTCCATTTTAAAATACGAAACTCAGGCCATTTAGGCCATTTAGCCCCTCTTCTGGACTTGAGCATCGAAAGTACATTACTACTTGAACTACATGTAAACGACGTATTTGCAAGCCAAAACGCTCGCAAAATATGAGTGTAAATTACATGACAAAATTTGAACGAGAGGCCTATTGATTGTCACAGTCAATTCATAATCTGTTAGTGCTTCTAGCTCTCTGTTCCTTTTTACAATAGGCCTTCGTACACTGAAAACACTAAGACGTGTCAATTAAAACTGCATTGTTAGTCCAAGCCCGTTAAGCCTCTGTTAGTGAATTACATCAGTTAATCAGCTCCAGACTAGAAGAGTGCTTTCGGAATCAGCGGAATTAAAGGGCTTATTTCGCAGGTCCCGATCTCATATTTTTTATTTTCAGGGCAAAAGTCGACCACTTTAAACTGGCCACAGTAGCCGAGGTCATCTATATACGGGTAATAAGCGAATAATGCAAAGCACATCTCGTCGGAGGTGGCTGGTCCGTAGTAGGTCGTTGAAGTCCTTTTGGTCGAATCATAGACGCATGTCACTTGGATTTCATCCCCTGGTTTAACTTCAATTGGAGTCTCGAACCTAAAACAGTTAGACCCCAAAGCACATATATTGTCGCTCTTTTGTCAAGGGAATGCAGCCAATACAGCCTACATGTCTTTCAGACGTCCTAAAACCATCTACATGGCAAGGTAATCCTGCTTAACATCCAACTTCCTGGATGTTCTAGACTCTGATGAATGGGTTATTCAAAGTTAATGTAGCTCACAGAAGGAAAATGGCTTTTTAAAATAATTGCAGCGTCAAATTAGACAATTATGTCTCTTGATATACCTCTTTCCCTCCTCCATAGGCAGATTGCAACGCGGGTTTCTCACGTTCCGACTCTTTCCTTCAAATTGCTGAAACCATCCTTCATCACCCAGTCCAATAACATCATTCTCAATATTCATCTTATCTGATGCTTTGTACATTAGGATAGCTATAATATTTAAGTTTTCTTGTCGGATTAAAAAAAATAATATAAAGAATTAAAAGAATCAATGTTTTTCATGGATACTAAAACATACTCGTGCAATAATGGAGTATTGTAGCCGTATTGGGTAATGTTATCCAGTATTTGCACATCACGTCCATTGCGTTTTAGACGAATATCTCCAGACTTTCCTACACACAAAGGCAGTCACAGCAATCAATACGACGACTTCAGTCATTATAGTAAGGACTTTTAGACGGGTTTTTAGTTTGTCAACTAATATTTACTAAGCATTGAAACGTCAACAATGACTCACCGTCGTTTACCCGAGTGCATGATGGCTCTGCTCAATGGCTGAGACTTTAGGAAGGAATACAGTTTTAGACGAACCATCGATTGATGCGTTATGGTTTATAAAGCCTCCAAAATTCCTTCAAGTTGGTTATTTCGATAGCTCTTTATTTGACATGTTTTGAGAGTTATTTTAGGTCAAGTGTTGTTTATTTTTGTAAAACGGTTAAGAATTTCCGCATGCTCCACGCGCATGGGCGCCAGCAGCATACATGTAGGTCAAAGGGGTCGCGTGACACCCCATAGAATTCAGGCGGTTTCTTGTATATTAACTTACTCACTGATTTACTTATTTTATTGCATGGTAGAAAGCCGCGCTCGACAGTGCAAGAACAGATAATGCATGAGCTGGATTTATTCAGCCCGGATTGTGGTGTGGAGTACTTCATTGACTCATCCATATGCAGCCTGTGCCGCCCATGTGCGACCCATGGCATATGTCCAAATCCGTCAAGATATTTTTTTGGGAGGGGCGGTAGTTGGAAACCCCACACTTAAACGGTGATATATATGTATTTGTTTATATGGCATTCTAAGGGAAATGTATCGAGCCAGATTGCAGACTTATCATATATATATATATATATATATTGGATGATTGTAGCCCAGGTATCGTGAATCACGTACTATACAGCTGTCGGTGTCACTCATTACCTTCTAGCCCATAATCTGTCATTATTGGCATGAGCGCCCACAGCATAGGTCAAGGGGGTCACTGCCAATGATACGTGACAAGACGTCCACATGACTATTGGATAGGAGGGTGGATAGACAATATATAGACGCATGTAAGGCAACCACTCCTCCCAGCTTTTCGCTCCCTCCCTCCCTCACTCCCTCCCTCTGTTCGGCTCTCATCTCCTCCTAAATCCGTCTTCATCTCACTCAATGTATCCATCTATCAGGTTCTCCAGTGCCTTGAACGACAGCATACAAATATGTCACAGTGAGGCCTTGCATATAAATGCAACACATTAGCTAAACATAGACGTAGGCACTAATGAACGTTTTCTTGGAGTTTTCATCCAAATGGTCCTCATAAGCAGTTACTGTATTAATGAGGCACTGAATAACCTTAATGTCAATATTAGCGATTGTATCACTCAGGAGGCCCCTAAACGACGGTGAGTCAGTGAATACGTTCATTGCATTTTGGGCCAACATAGAGTTAATCTTGTGTTGACAAATGTATGTAAAAATTAACCAATCGCTCGTTGTTTCAATGATCTTTGCCAATCATTAGGTCTATACGTTTGTCGTCGACTGAAGGGCCTACCTCACGCACAATTGTGTACAACCCGAGTTGGAATGGATGATAAGAACGGTGTCATTGAACTCCAGCGAATAATAATAGACAAACGTCGGACATATCAGTTATAGGCCTATGCCGCAATAAATAGCATTCGAAGAAAAGTCGCTGCAATCTTGATGATGGTGATGATGACGATAATTATGATGGTGACGACGACGACAATGACGATGATGATGACGATAATAATAATAGTGATGATGAACACAACAATGACAATTACAAAAAAAAAATAATAAGCGACTGCTATGAATGCTAGTAATAATAATAATAATAATAATAATAATAATAATAATAAAAATAATAATAATAATAATAAAAATAATAATAATAATAAAAATAATAATAATAATAAAAATAATAGTAATAATAATAATAATAATAATAAAATAATAATAATAGTAATAATGATAATATAATAATCTATAAATAATAATAATAATATTATTATTATTATTATTTACTATAATTATTATTATTATTATTATTTACTATAATTATTATTATTATTATTATTATTATAAATTTTGTGCCCGAGGTATTAGTAATTCCTCAGGCGATACAAACAATATACGGAGATGTGATGGTTTTCTGGAAAGGCAACTCACTCGGCAGTGTGTGGTAGGGCAAATGTGCCTCTGAAGGCAACCGCATTAAAGCGTTGGATTGCGGTAGCTAGGCGTTGGAAAAGATAAGATGTCTCTCTAATATCTCCAGTGCTTAGTGTTAAACGTTTACCCAGGTCCTTAATAAAGTCTAGTCCATTGATGTTAATGGGGCCTAGGGTCTCAAAAGCCACTGGTACAAAATGATGGTTGGTCAGCAGGTGGACGTACTTCGCTTTCTTTCTTGTGGCCGCCATTTCCGCTGCTGCCCCCGCCGCAGCAGCCGTCGCCTGGATGTAGGATGGAGCGACCGTGTCTGTTACGGTGGCGTCCCATACGAGGCTACGCCCCCCTCGCCATGGTATCAGTGTCAAGCCGTCTGGTCTTTTGCCATCCGTTCGTGAAAGTCCTGGAGGTTCCTTGATGTTAGGCATTCCAGCTTGCGTAAGACTTCGGCTTATGACGTCATTTATTGTCGCATGTCTGGCAATTCGGCCCGGGCCTAGAGTGCATGATAGGCCATGCGAACTATCTGCCGTCACCCTCGACCCACATGGGCACGTGTGAGGCTCGCATATCATCGATCCAAGTCTGAGACCCACCGCTACTCTGATTGTTTCGTCATCCATTCGCAATCCACATGACGATATCGGAAGTGCGAATAGCCAGTCGCCTGCATGAGGCGCTGCAGCCGCTTTAAGTCTTGCTTGATGGTACGTGTCGTTGCATGAGTCGATCAGTAAGTCCTTCACTTTCTTCACCAGCGGCTTGTCCCAAGAGGCTTGTTTGTATGCTGCTTGGTTGTCAGGTTGCGTTGTCTGTCCGACTTCGGTCCATCGTTGCAGCATCAATACCATCTGCTCATCTGTGAATACTTGATCGTGGCCCAGCATGGAGGATTGGAGGACGCGAGTGCTTGCAGCGGAAGCCAGGAAGGCAGGAAGCGCAAGCGAAGCAGCCCGACGTATGCCCAGACCTCCTAATTTGACTGGTAAAGACGCATGTAGCCATTGATTGTCATTTAGATTGATGTTCAATATTGAGGAGAGGCCTTTTCTTTGTATGTCGTCGTATTTTTCCAGCAGCGGATGTTCATAGCAGGGGAAGCATCTCAACGTGTGCAGTACCTTCTGAGAGCACATGGCGTTTCTTAATAGGACCAGCGCGTCATGTTTAGCAATGTTTTCCAGTCTTGAGGCTGCAAGTGCCAGTTCGGAACATCTGAATTCCAGGCATGTTGTTAGCGCTTCTTCCGGCGATAGCGGCGCTCCCAGAAGACATGCCTCCTCGGGAGAAACTTCGCTAAAGTGCTGAAGGGCCTGATGTTCCGTCCATTCACTCGACCGTGTGATGACTTCGCATTTCTCGCGATTGAGTTGTAGTCCAATCAAGCCACACTCGTGCTCTATCATTCTCACGTCCTCTGCTACCACGGCCGTTGCTCCTCCGAGCGACAGGTCGTCAAGAAAACCCAGCGTTAGAGCTGATGACAATCTCTGCATGATTGGTTGCATTGGCAGGCAGAACAGCAACGGTCCCAGTGGGTCTCCTTGTTGAGGACCGACTTGCGAGAGCAGCGTGTATTTTCCAAATTGTAAGATTGTGGCTTCCGCATATGAGAGTCGGCAGTATGGCGTCAACTCCGGTGCTATCTCATCCATTGCCAGAAGCATGCGATCTCTATGCAGGCTGTTGAATGCATTACTGAAGTCTATCTTGACAATGACCGAGCCGTTGGGCATTTCTTTTAGGAATCTTCTGGCTGCGTGGCATGCCGCCTCCGCTCCTCCTGGCACTCCTACTCCTACCTGGCGCGGCGCCAGATATGTGGCTGCTTTCTGAACGGTGCTGGAGTTGGCGCTTTTAGATGTCAGTCGGCGCCAGTAGTAGCCGATCACTATCGGCCGCAAGCCTCCGGTTTTTTTTCGTAAGGCGATCAGAGTACCTCCGAACAAGATCGGCCTGATCTGCGGTGGGCAGACTCCTGTGAGGAGCAGGTTGACTAGGCTTGTGATGGCTGTAACGAGTGCAGTTCCGATCTCGGCACAAGTAACCAGATCCATAAGGTGTTGTGGTCGTATTCCATCTGGGCCTCCTGCGGAGCCCGCAGGGAAGGACCGGATGTGTCCTCTCACCTGCTCCTCACTGATCTGTAGAGGTTCCGATCGGGGTGCTGTCGTGGTGGCCGGCCGATCGCATGGAGGGTCTGGATGTTTTAATCGCAACTCCTCCAGTGTCTCTCGGTCTGCGTTTGCTGGCTTGTCGCTTGAGCATAGAATTCTTACTGCTGCTCTAATGTTTCCGTCCTCCATCTTGGACGCCACCGCTGCTGCCACTGTCTGTTCGTCGCTTATATTTGCCTTTCGTCTGCCGTTATGTGAGAAGTCTTGTGTTGTTATTTCTGCCCACTTTCGTGGCCATTCATTGAGGAAGCTTTCAACCCTGCTCTTGATTGTCGCGGTCAAGTTGTGGCGTTTCCCTCCTCTTCTCGGTTGTTCCAAGATCCCGGCCCCGAAGGTTAGCAGCATGTGCCAGTGTGATGGATTTTCCGCTTCGCTCAGGATCTTGTTTATTATTGAGGTTAGAAGTCTACCTGCACTTGATCTAGCGCCTTTAGGGATGCGTTTCAGGATTTTCTGTCGCATCGTCGGATGTGCTGTCTTGTTCCGGTTGAGGTCATCCACTGCGACTTTTCCGACGTGATCTTGTGTGATGACTTCCCTTTCTGTAGGCGGTGGCTGGTTCGGTGGATGATGGATTGTCGTGTCTTGCTTTGCGCTGCTGTTGGGGCCGACGTCGCAGTCCTCTCGCGTCGTATCCGGATGTGTCGACTGGTCCGCTCCTAGAGGCAATCTTCCAGATCCGGGACATGGCTGGTTTCTGGGCCCGTGTAGATGAACCTTTCCGTCCCGGTTGTGCAGCTGTCTTTCAACTCTACACACGCTGCAGGCTCCCCTAGCTTTCTGCGACGCTCGCAGGGGCGTCGGGCCGTCCATTTCCTGATGTGGACTCTATAGTCGGTGTTCCGAGTGTCTTTCTCCTAATGTGCAAAGTCTTTTCAGAGGGAACGTACGGGATGCAAAGGTGACGCGGCTGAACTTAGGATACAGGTGCGCTGTGGGCTTAGAGTGCAGGTGTGCTGGTGGGCGGAGCCACACCTGTACTCGGGTGACTGGTGCTTCAAAGTTCAAAACCTACGTAAACTTGAACATATGCAGATTCAACTGTGCTACCCCATAAAATCACCCTATCCGTAAGGAGTAGGTTCAAACAAACCGTAAAACAAAGAGTGATAAAGGCCGGGAAACGCTAATTAAAGCCAACATCTTCACGCCGGTATAAACATGCCGCCATCTTGCTCGAGCTTATTATTATTGTTATTATTATTATTATTATTATTCATTGGCATTGCCAACGGATCTGTTATCATGCTATCTGGGTCGCCGCTTGTCAGTGGACTGTAATCTTGACATGGTGCCCTGAAACGCCACCGCATTGAAACGTTGGATCAATGCCGACAAGTTCTGGAAAAGGAAGTTTGTCTCTCGGGTGTCACCGGTAGTTGTCGAAAGTCGGCGTCCAGTCTCAGACAGAAAGGCGAGGCCCTCACTATTGAGGGGACCGAAGGTTTCTATAGCGATTGGAACAAAAGTGTATTTCTTCTCTAGCTCAGAATATTTTGTGTGTTTCCTTGTGGCTGCTATCTCCGCCGCTCCTCCAGCTATGGAAGCCGTTTCGGGGATATAGGAAGCGTGTGTCCACCACAGTTGCGTCCCAAAGTAAGATCCGCCCCCCACTCCACGGTATCAGGGTCTGCCCGTCCGGTCTCTTTCCATCTAATCTGGAAAGACCTGACGGTTCCTTGACTGCTGGAATACCGGCTCTGTTGAGGCTGCGATGGATAAGGTCGTTGATATTACAGTGTCTTGCTTGACGGCCAAAACCCAATGAACAGGACAGGCCATGTGCGCCTCGCAGAGACGAAGGCGCCGCATGCGCAGGTGTGCGGCTCACAGATGGCCACCCCTAAACGTAGGCCGACCGCCACCCTCACGGTATCGTCCTCCAGTCTGAGATCGCGAGAAACGAGCGGGAGAACGTATAGCCAGTCCGAGGCGTGTGGTGACTGCAAGGCCCTTAGTCTCGCCTGGTCGTAGGGATCCTGTAGCTTTTCTTCTAGTGCAGACAGAACCGCGTTTAACAGCGGTCTGTCAAAGTGGGCTTGTTTATGGCCTGGCGTCGTCGGGGCAGAAGCTTCGGTAAGTTGAAGCCAGGTAGACATCGCCGAGTCGCATGCCGAGTCCGATTTCACCGCTGCTGATTCTAAGATGAGGAACTGGATCTGGAGAGTGCCCGCGGCTGAAGCCAAAAAGGCGGGAAGTGCCAGCGAGGACGCCCTCCTAATTCCCAGTCCTCCCATCCTGATCGGGAGAGTGGCCTGACCCCATTGGTCATCGGTCATCGAAATGTTGAAGAATCGCTCGATCCCTCCTCGCAGTAGATCATCGTAAGCCCATAGACGCGGGTGGTCGTGGCAAGGGGTGCATCTCAATAAATGCATGAGTTTAGGCGAGCCGATCGAATGTCTAAGGATCAGTAGAGCGTCTTGTCTAGCGATTAGTTGCAACCTGTCGAGGGCAATTCCGAGGTCGGCCACACAGGTATCGATGGCTGAAAGCAGAGCATCCGTCGTGGAAAGCGAAGCCCCTAGGAGCACGGCCGAAGATGCATTGACTCGGGCGAACTGTCCTAGGAAGCCTTGACTAACGTCGTTGATATGGGCGTCAGAAGATATGAGTTCGCATTTTTTGCGGTTGAGCGTGAGGCCTAGTTGCAGACATCCCTCTTCGATCGAGTTAACATCCGCCTCCACCACCTTAGGATCTCCGCCCAAGGTGAGGTCGTCGAGGTATCCAAAGGCCAATGGTGAAAGCAGGTGGTTAAGGATCGGCTGTAGCGGTAGGCAGAAAAGAAGAGGTCCCAAGGGATCGTCCTGTTGCGAACCTTCTTGCGATTGTATCGTGAATCTCCCGAATTTCAGAGATGTCGCCTCGGCGTAGGCAAGATGGCAATATGCGGATAAATCAGGAATGAGTTCGTCCACTGATGCGAGCATGAAATCTCGGTGCAAGCTATTGAAAGCGTTCGAAATGTCAAGCTTCACCATTATTGAATTCGTGTCCATGCTGGTCAGGAATCGTCTAGCGGCGTGGGTTGCCGCCTCGCAGCCTCCGGGAACGCCAACCCCCAGTTGTTTAGGGGTTAGGTACGGCGTGACACGTGGGACGGCGTATGCGTTGGCGCATTTAGATGCGAGTCGACGCCACACGTATCCAATGGCTATTGGTCTTAGACCACCACAGCTTTTACGGAGGGCGAAAAGAGTACCTCCGAATAAGATGGGCCGTACCTCTTGAGGGCAGATGCCGGCCAGTAGTAGATTGATAAGAGCAGTCGTCGCTCTCAGCAGCCCAGGTCCCGCGTCTGGATCTCCAATCAGTTCCGCCACGTGTTGGGGGCGCAGCCCATCAGGGCCGCCGGACGACCCCATCGGAAAAGAGCGCATCATTGTGCGAATCTCCTGCTCTGTCGCCTGGAAGGGTGCGCTTGAGGTCGATCGAAGGATGGCTGGGCGGTCACGCGGCGGGGCAGGATGTTTTTGGCATAGAAGTTCCAGTGTCTCTTCATTAATCGGCGCTGGGGTGTCGCCAGAACAAAGTATGCGAGCTGCCGCACTAATGTTTCCATCCTCCAGTTTTGCGGCTACCGCCGCCGCCAGTGCCTGTCTTCCATTCGAGCCCGTAGGCCTCTGCCCTTCGCGGGTGTCCGCGTCTGGTTGGAAGATAGTGTCGGCCAAAGTCAGCCATCCGTCATAAAAATCTGCAATGCGCTTCTTGACGATGGACATAAGATTTAGGCGTCGGCCGCCCCTCAAAGGAGTTTCCAAAGTTCCCGCACCAAAGGCGAGGAGGCGCCGCCATCCTGCGAGGTTCGTAGGGTCCGCCAAAATGGACTCCATAATGTCGGTTAGAAGGCGGCCAGCTCCTGATCTAGCTCCTTTGGGAAAATGCCTGAGAAGACCTCGTGAGAGGCAAGGGTGTCGCATTGACCTGACAGGTCTCGGGTCCGAATTAGGGGCGGCATCGGTCGTCCGTTCTTCGTCAGTCGTGATTTGTTCGGGATTCGCATTTGTCGCGACAAATAAAAATACAAATTATTACTATAATAATAATAATAATAATAATAATAATAATAATAATAATAATAATAATAATAATGGTAAGGATTAGTGGATATTTACCCAAACTATGCATATGTAGCAAGGACGATGTTAAGTAGATTGATTTAGCCATTTTCGTTGTGCAGACCCCAGAGCATGAGCCCTTGACGGTCACTGCCGGCCGACCAGGAGGGATTTTGACGTCAATCTGTCCCATAACTGCGACCTTTCCTCGATTGGGACGAAGCTGAGTCGTGTGATAGATCCTCATTCCAGAAGAGTCTGTGAGACCCGTCTTCAGCTCCGGATTGTTCCAGTGAAGCTGCAAATGTATATATATATATATATATATACATATATATATATATATATTGGGAGGGGTGGTGGATGTTGGAATCCCCACACTTAAACGGTGATATACAGGGTGGGCCAACAAAAAAATAACCCCCTGCGGATTTTTTGCTAATATTTCGGCCAATAGTAAGAAATGTTGGATGAAATTTTAGAGTTTGAAAGCCAATTCATATCTGCATATAACTGCCAAATTCATTTTATGATAGCATTTGTAACAAAATAAACATGGGCAAGGTGTCCATGACAGATAAAATGCGTATACAAACACTTCATGAATCATGAGCATGATCTTGGAGCCAAGGCTGTAATCAAAGCTCACTCTGAAATCACTGGAGCTGAGCACTTATAAAAACATACGGACGCTTTGATGATAGGGGGCGGGCGGTGGAACGTCGTAATGTCAGCGGAAGGCAGAAATCTATCGGCACCAACAGAAAATCGAGCATGTTGACGAACTTATTTGCTCACAGAATAGCAAAATCAGAAATCATCTCAGTACTCGGCGAACATCAGCAGAGTTGAACATCAGCCGCATGTCTGTTAGAAGATTTGCCAAAGAAGATCTGAACCTCACCGCTTTTCGTCGTGTCCCTGGACAAATTATCACCGATGCAATGGCCCACAACCAGGTCATCAAAATTTGCCAAATAGACTCAGAATAAGTGTGGCTACTGATGGTAGACACAGGCTGTGAAACAACATGATGTTTGTTATATAACAATTACTTGAGATGTGACCTCATAAAATCGTATTTGCAACTTTTTGCTGCGAAAAATGTTTTTGACTATCAAAAATCAGTGGTTGCACTCACTAAAAGTGATATAACTTTTGTTATGTGTAATATATTTCACTCAAATTTGTCAGTTATATGTCAATATGAATTAGCCTGTGAAATTTCATTTACTAATCCATACTTTTAGCTGAAATATTAGCAAAAAACCTGAGGGGATTACATTTTAATGGCCCACCCTGTATATATGGTATTCCAAGGGAAATGTTTCAAGCCATATTGCAAACTTATCATACATATATATCACCCAACCTATATATAATTTCATCCCAATATATAAAATTATATATATTGGGATGTATATATATATATATATATATTAGGAATGAAGTCTGACTTAATCTTAGCAATGATTCAGGCATAGGTTCCTTGAAAACCTAAGGACTGACTGAGCGCCAATAAACTATTAGCACTTCAACTTTTAATTTGCATTCCCTTTACGGTAACTTTTATGTCAACCACATCTTCACCATCGGTGTAGTATTCTCGTTGCCGCAGTTCCATTTGTGCATCATCATCATCGCTGAAAAATTTATTCGGAATGCATTTCAAGAAGACGAAATTTACAAGGCAGGTGAGGAAGGTGCTTAGGCTATGTATGTATACAATTATGTATATGCTAACCAAGGTGAAATATCGTCTCGCTTGACGCTGCCAGCCTCTGACGTTGTTCAGGATGTCTGAATTACTTGGGTTGGCAACATCGCTGTGTGATTGTCTTGTCTGGTAGATACGCGCATGGCTTGACAAGCCGATAGCGTGACTTGCAATCTATGTGGATTGTCTTACCCATGGACCTCGTTACTTAATTCTCTTGGCCGATCAAGAGCGTCCTGTGCTACCTAAATGCTGACAAATTCACTGCTTGCATCGCACGCATATCATTCTTGTCATGGCTGCGTCGTTAAATAAACTTATTACACGGTGCTTGCATCGCCAACTCCGTCACTGTTTGCACTCTGACAGTGTCTGTCCCAAGCCTAGATGACGGAGGAGGGCGACGCTAATGGTCTTTATTATCACACAGTGTCGTTAAACTGAAACTAATAGCTAGGCCTACTGTTTGCATCGCCCGTTTTGCTTGCCTGTAGGATTGCGTAGAGGAAGCCACCTGGTCCACTTCTGAATCCAACCTGGCTATTGAGACACTGTCCGGCAACTCCAACTGCCCAAGTTCCAATCATTGACATACAGGCAGCCGTCATCTCCATTCCACATTCAAAGGTATCGCCTGTCTTATGGTCTAAAACATCGCAAAAATTACACATATCGCTCTTAGCTTAATATTTGCTCAAAAATTTGTATTATTATCTGGACTAAGAGTAGATATCATCCATCTTAGGACAGAAAAGACGCTACATAAGCATGATGATTCATGCGCCACACAGCAAAAAGTAGCCTTAGGCTACTAGTGGAGAAATGTAATATTCATAATTAATCGTTCTACTACTTGAGACATAATCATTTCAATGAATCGTTCATTCATTCCTCCGTTAAATCGTTTACCATCTCGTTCATCCGTTTGTTCCATAATTAGTTCCTATACATTCATTCGTTTTACTTGTTCGTTCGTTCATTCGCTTGCTCACTCGTTCAGTTCGGCCTACCGTTCAGAATAGTTCGTTATTCATTATTAAGTTAATTACATAATTCATTAATTAATTTATGCATTCCTTTGCGTGTAATCTCTCCTGTATATCCTACACGACTGACCTTTCGGTTCCTCAGGGAATGCGAAGAGCAACATATGGTGCAGTATGGGCGCGTTGTCTATGTATGGTTCGATGGCTATGATGTCAGACACGGAGTCGACGGGTAGCTTAAATTGGTGGCAGATGTAGGTCGTCTCTTTGACTGGAACAGCTGTCACAGGAAATCGCAGCGTGTAGTTCTTGGCACCTAGAAACAAATTTTAAAACACCGTCTTAGTCACAAGATGAACTGTTATCAGCCTTCTGACTTTACCTGGGCACCTCCGCACCAGCGTTCCTGAATTAGGATTGGTATGATATGCTGGCCGATGACGCAACATATAAAAGAACTGTTTGATTAGAGGAATTTGTATTTGGCCGGTCGTTCTTATATGTGACATATGTCGGTTAAACCATGGCTCTTTGTGAAAGTTAGTCAAATATAGAATATTTAAGTAAATTTTATTTTAATATTCTATCTTTGACAAGCGTGAAAGTTAATGCGCTTGTCAAAGATAGAATATTTAAATAGATTTCATTTAAATATTCTATCTTTGATAAGCGCATTAACTTTTACATATATACGGCTATAGTTTAACCGACAATTATTAATAAATTTGCGCATTAGTTGGTGGGCAGTTATGGCGTGTCGTGGCAGTTTGCATTCGAGGTATTCGTAAGAGGTTAATTGTTTCGTAATCATTGTTGAATTGAAGCTCAATTCCGCATGTTCTACATGTCTATAGGTTGGATACAGACCGGTTTAAGGCGGAAGTATCGTGTCGTATCTGACAATTTATTTGTTGAGTCTTAGTCTTACAGGTAGAAACTGTTCAACGTTGACTACAACTGACTATGACATGATTCTGGAAGTAGTTAACGTGTAATTTGCTGCAGTTGTTTATGACGATTATAAGTTCCAACATCAATTTGTTTTGCTCATTTGTGCTGCTCGTTCATTCGCTCGCTCGTTCGTTTAGCGTAGTTCGATATTTATTCATTCATAAGCTCATTCACTCATTCATTCGATTATTCGATTATTCAATTGATATGACTCTACTTAGGTGAATTTTTGTGTAGTTTTATGAGAGCCTACGGTGCAGAAATTAAACATTGGTATCAGGGTGTTAGTTGATAGACTTAATTTTTTGTGTGGTGACGTTGAAATATAGTTAACGGTTAATTCAACATATCGAAATAGTTGAATTTACTGAACAGATACTTTATGAAAATCTATTAGTTGAATTTATTAAACAGTTATTTCAAGAAATTTGTTTTGTTGAATTCACTGATCAGTTATTTCAATTTTCAGAACAGGTCACCAAACTGTGGACCCAAACATAATTCAATTGTTAGAATTACGTCCGTTTGGAATAAAGTAAGGCATACACGTCTCAACTTCAGCGTCAGCGTCGTATTCTCGTTGCTGTCGTTCTACTTGTTCATTTTCATCGCTGCCAAGTTTAAGAGTTAAGAACATTATGTGTTACTTGAGTGTCTGGAAAGTTCGGTTTACTTTGTAAATCAGATCGTTTTGAACAGATAGGGCCTACAAAGTTTTACCTGATGCTGCGATCGCCGCACAATCAAGAGTCGTTGGCATACAGTTCGTCAACCAAGAGTTCTTTACTTGGCAGAGAGGCGATTGAAGAGGTTCACAGACGCCTTTGACAGTCACAAAGATAATCAACGAAAGTATTAATTAATTATCTGTTTTGTAAAATAATGCACGTTTCTACCGTGCTATGACTTTGTTTGGTTGTTTCGATAGATGAACTCATAGGAAACTACAAACAATACATTTTCACACTGACTGACTGAAGCAATTTCTTATATGTGAGCTCATCCTCGCCGTGACGACCCAGTTTTGATTCTAAATCATAAAGGCAAATTACCTCCTAAGTTTGTCTTAATAGGCACAAAAAACTATTATTCTTTTACTCTTAGCACAAATATTTACCTATTTTTATCTTCCCGAGAAACGTAATTATATTCTTTCGGGATTGCACTGATGAGAAATCAGCCTCTCTGCTATTCGAAGTAATTTCGGCAAGGCGGCAGCCAAAGAGGTTGATCAAAGCACACTCATCTTGGTTCATTTGGTCCAGAGTTTCAAGGCAACGAGCAAATAAAGTGCAACGACAAAATGCTGTAAATTTTGAGGTATGGGCAGCAGCACCAACGATCCCAGAACGTCAAAAATGTCATTTAGAAAGAAACGAACAGCCACTTTGTTCACCTGGATGAGAGTGGCAGGGCAAAGAAGCAGTTCCACTCGTCCAAGTGCAGTCAGGGTCACCCAACTCTTGACCATTTGTCTTTCCATCTCCATCTGAATCCTTCTCACACAGAGTCTTGTTCCATACCTGATTGGAAGTACAAACGGAAAGAATCATCCGACACTATAGTAATTATATTTAACGAAACTGGTATTTCATATACCTATTTAGTATTTCCTGAAGATAAATGGCAGAGCTAATATCAAACAATGACGTTTAATGAGATCAATCTTAGATGTTACAGTTAATCAATCATGTTCGACGCTAAATAGAGCATTGCCTAACCAGGCTCCTCATTGCCCAACCTGGCTCCTCATTGCTCAACCAGGCTCCTCATTGCCCAACTAGGCTCCTCATTGCTCAACCAGGCTCCTCATTGCTCAACCAGGCTCCTCATTGCCCAACCAGGCTCCTCATAGCTCAACCAGGCTCCTCATAGCTCAACCAGGCTCCTCATTGCTCAACCAGGCTCCTCATTGCTCAACCAGGCTCCTCATTGCCCAACCAGGCTCCTCATTGCCCAACCAGGCTCCTCATTGCTCAACCAGGCTCCTCATTGCTCAACCAGGCTCCTCATTGCCCAACCAGGCTCCTCATTGCCCAACCAGGCTCCTCATTGCCCAACCAAGCTCCTCATTGCTCAACCAGGCTCCTCATAGCTCAACCAGGCTCCTCATTGCTCAACCAGGCTCCTCATTGCTCAACCAGGCTCCTCATTGCCCAACCAGGCTCCTCATTGCCCAACCAGGCTCCTCATTGCCCAACCAGGCTCCTCATTGCCCAACTAGGCTCCTCACTTCATCACCTCACCACACTACAATCGTGCATCTAAGCGCTAACGGAGTTAAGAAGAGAAGTGCGGAAATTTAATTTTTACCCTGAGAGGCAATCTTCAGTGAGTAATGTTGGTGATGTCAATTTCTAAATTTCGGCATATGATGGCTCGATCAACCCTCTTCCCGATCTTCTTATCTCCCTGCTGTGTATGGGTGGATCATTGTGATATCTAACAATTTTGGTTCTGCCATTGAGGAGCCTTGAAGGCGCGACCTTCAAATTTTAGACCCGCACGCTAACCTTTACGCTATTGCACACCCAACAGCATGTCTCCAACAGTACAGTTAAATTATGCGCAGTAGCTTTCTTAAGTCATGACATGGCTCTAAGAATAATTTTTATTAAACTGATTTGATATAAAAAATGTGTAAAATGAACTTACGTGATCATTTGCAGCGAAGTCCAATCCGAATGGGTTTCGCACCCCTGACCCGTAAACATTCTGGTGCCCAACACCTGGCCAAATGGTAGACATATTGCATGGGTTCGGTACCTTGTCTCCGTTGGGAATCTTTTTCTTATACGTTGGAAATGCGTCTACGTTTAAACACAGCGCTGTTAACAGAACGCTCAGTAAAAGATTCGCCCACATCTTCTGTATGTTTAAGCCAGATATTCTAATTTCTGATAACGGTTGAAGTTCGTCTTACTGATCTCTTTAAACTGTACAATATTCACTTGAGTAAACTGAAAATCAGCTAAAGTAGCGCACCGAATATATAATGTGCTAAGGTCATGCCCCACGCAAGACTTGTTTACGATAAGCAATCAAAATGACAACGCCTTTGATCAGTGGCGTAACTAGAGGTTGTTGACCCGATCTAATGATTGCAAAAGGGCGACAACGCTAGATTTCTAAACATTTCAGTACCTGTGCCCTTCACTTTAATGGTAGTCATAACAAAGACAAGAAATTCCTATATGCATGTCCAAAAGCGCGCGAACCGTCAAAAGAGACCCGATAAAAGAGCGCCGACAAAACAGCGCCACGACAAAAGAGCGCCCAACAAAAGAGCGCCGGACAAAAGGGCGCACATGTATTGATGAAAATAATTCTGCCTAATATGAAAGTTGGATTGATGCATAGCTTCATGCTAAAATTGAAGCTGGATTGACGAAAAGGTGTCCGCTTAAACAGAAGCTGTATGGCCAAAATTATCAGCATTAATTATTGAGCATGGACCTAAGTAGAAGAATTTCTTAACGGAAACTGGTGCGATGAGAAGATTTACGCATAAGTTGAAGCGGGACTGATGAAAAGTATTGTGCTTCAGTGGAAGCGGAATGATGAAGAATTTTCTGTTTAGTTATAAGCTGGACTGATGAAAATAATTCTGCCTAACTAGAGGACTGATTGATTAAAAGAATGCCGTTCACAGCGATTTCTTTCATCAATCCAACTTCCATTTAAGCATGATTCTTTTCATATCAGCCCAGCGCCCCTTCTAACGGAATTCCTTTCATCGATCCAGCTTTTAGTTTAACAGCGTTTTTTCTTCGATCCAGCTTCTAATAACACAAAATTCTTTTCATTAACCCAGCTTCCATTAGTCTAAGCTAGAATTCTTTTCATTAGTCCAGCTTCTATTTAAAAATTGTCTGTGCTCCGTTGTCGGGTGCTCTTTTGACGGGCGCTCTTTTGTCGTGGCGCTCTTATGTCGGCGCTGTTTTGTCGGGGTGCCGAAAAAGCGCCAAATCGTCATCATGAGTAACTTCTATCTTGATACATTTTGCAAAAAGGCCTTTCGGTTCTTACGCTGGATAAGACATTTTGCAGCCTCTCCAATTTGAATTAGTTATTTACAGCAGTAACGAAAATCAATTAAGATTGTCACTCGCGTTTGTAATTATAGTTAACGACGGTAATCGCATTAAAAAATGCTTTTCACCGGGTTCAGCAACGAATCCTCAGATTATGTGCACATTGTTAGTCTCATAAGCGTATTACAAACGTCATGACCAAAAGGAGACTTGTCGCGTGCTGTTAACGTTCTGCGATGTCACAACCTAGACTTTAAAAACCATGCCGCTTTTGTTTTTAAATGAAATACCTAATGCAACAAATTTCTATTTCCCTTGATTTATCGAGGAGTTTGAGTATTGCGATGCCAGTTATCGTCTGGGAGATGTCATTATATATTGCCATTGTAAAATTAAACTGAGAGCAATTCTGAGAATTACTGTTTTCTGCTTATAGCCGTATTTGGGTGATTGCCAAAGCTCTTCCAGACCCCAGGAAATTTAGATACGCCACTGTGTTTGAAAACTTAGCAACCATGTCCCACATAACAGTTACATGTAAGCAGACGACACATTCTTAGCAAGAAAGCTCACATGACTGTGATTGCCTTTATTTTGTTGATTTATTGAAATGCGTTGACATTAGTTTATCCAGCTCCAACTTTGGTACTCCTTTAGGCACACGCCCGTAATAGTAGATTGTCGTGTGATTTACCACTGGTCCAAATTGCACGACATTTTCAAATGTTCAAATAAAATGCAGTTCAATATAAATTCGGCTCACATTTTCAATTACTAAATGCCCCTAAGACTGTTGTTTCAATAGGAGACATCCAATTCGTGTGCGATGGACACACTTCGTGGTATCATACATGGACCTACACAGTGATCGAATTTTCGGGGTGGCTGCATGAGAGGGTTAAACCCAACATTTAATTTTTCTACCTCTCCTGTAAATTCAAGAAATTACTTCAAGGGTAAGTTAAATTCCAGTTCAGATTTAAGCGAGTAGACCTGCATGTGAAGAATTGAGCAAGCTCAAAGGACTGGCAGCCAAACTTACAACGTTACAAGGCCAATATTTAAAAATGCTGCTAGTCACATAAATTTGGAAACATACAATCGTTTAAATTCAGATTATTGACACTTGAAATGTAATTGATACAAGACTGTTCATAATAATATTGATCATAAGTTCTTTGACCATCGGGTCCATTGATCATAAGGCATATTAACCATATTAACCGTTGATCTGTTGATCATAATTTGAAAAACTAATTAACGTCTGAAGCATAATTTTTCACATTAAAGAAACAATATAGCAACTAAAAGTTGAATGAAGAACTAGCTCACAATGAGTCATAAACAGTTTCAAACACAACCAGTCTACAAGTAGGACATAAAGTCACATAATATTATGACAAATAGAGGCCTACTATGGTTCGAAGGTAACGCGTAAGTCAATACGTGTGCTTGTCTTTATTTTTCAACAGTGCGGGCGACCCTTTCACGAAAATGCTGATACTTTTTTTAAGAGAGGACTGATCAACTACTGTTGCACCCTGGATTGTAAAGGCGGCTTACTTTGTTGATCACAATCGCTCTCCAGGTCTCTGATGTATCTCCACATCGTCTGATATCCGCACTGGAACATTGCCTGAAGCCAGTGCTTCCAACATTAGGCCTAACGATGCTTGTATATCTTGAATCAAATACTTAATTAAATCACACCGCAATATTATCATTAGTTCTGTACAAGGCCACTAGCTTGCCAAGAGCAACTGAACTACCCAGTCGTATGTGCTCAATTAATTAAACCATTATTATTTCTCGCTGCTTTCATTCATGACACTTCGGCACTGGTGAAGCCATTTTTACTTGTCTGCAAATAAAGCAAAATAAGTCCATCAATAAGTACCATATTCTTCATAGTTCCCGATATTGACACAGTTAATGATCAAATGCAATAATGATCAAATACGAACATCCACACACACACACATGCACACACACATGCACACACACACGCACACGCACGCGCGCGCACACACATACACACTCACACGCTACAATTTAGCACGTATGCTGGTTCCAATTGGCAAGAAATTCTGGTGTGGACATCCGGACATGTGCAAATTTTCCAAGCTCCCCTTCCCCCGTTAAAATTTGACAATTCAAATCATGTACACACGTATATAAATGCATACAGACATGTAGGCCTATACGTGAATAGAATCACACCTACAAACATATTATGATCGGTAGTAATTGTCATTGAAACCTTCTATGCGTTGCAACAATAACGTAATCCCAATAAGTTAAGTTTTATATCAACATACTGATGCTGTTCGGGTGTTTTTCTTTAGTGCGGCTCTTGTGCGCACCCATCCGGCAATGTATTATTTGTAGCAAGTCGGTCGACCGAAACTATAACGTGTGTCTACAGAAGAGGCAAAGCATCATTGTAAGCGTCCTCAAGTATGATTTACACACTTTTGCAAGATCATGCATGAGTCAAACAACACGCTAAGGTCATCGCTGTATGCATGGAAACACTGTGTAAGAAATAAACAGTTGTTGACCTATGTCGTGTCTGCATCATCCTGATGTGTGCTTATTGACACCGATTTAGAAGGAAACAAATTAAACGTCAGTGCAGTGCATGTTGGATGCGCATTGCACAATGCTGTAGCCAAGTGCATAATTTGTGAACATATTCCTTGTATCCTTTATAAAACAAGATGACGTCTTGTTAAAAACCACAGAGTAGACCACCAAAATGACACCGTAAAATAAAACGGTAAAATATTCAGGTGGAAGTTAGATGTCGAAAACATTATGCAACGATTCTCAATAACTTAAAAATTCTATTACTCAGATGAAGCATTTCACAGATTCCCATTCGTTGAAACCAAGTAACTTTCTATATGCATAGTTCCAACGTGCATTCAGTCTTACCGTTCTTAACTACGGTTGAGACGTAAGTTAGTATTGGTAGGCAGTGACTTGCTTGTAAAGCTAGATGAACTAATTCGGATCCTTGGTACGTACACGATAATAGACGAAAAAGTGACATTAACATTTAGTAGACTAAATAAGTGTATTAAGAGCTTTCATTGCTCCATTTTTTCGTTGGAAGTATTCAAGCTTTGTGCAAACATACTTTTCTCTAGTGTCCGATTCCAATAGTTCACAACTCGATCGTTGACTGAAAAGGATTTCTCATATTTAATCGCGCGTGATACACTTTCGTAATGTGTCCTTTCAGGTTTTCACCTGCTGCCCTCTGGAAGAATGATTACATCTTTTATTGTTTTCAAATACACGTTGAATTGTGTAGGTCTAATCAACACCACCTCTCATTCTCATTCTTTCGAAGCAGTCCCAACTTTTGAAACCGTTCTTGATACGACGTCCATGAAAGTCATCTCTGACGGGTTTAGCCGCTCTCTATGCCTACTATGTTTCCAGGCTTTCAATATCTTTTTTGTTGCAACTTGCAAGGGGTCCAAACAGGACCGTCTCACCGCTGCTACCGTGTGTTTCAATTTTGAAGTTATTAGCCTATAGATTATTTAACTAGATTTCGTCGTTGTTGTTAATGTATACATTTTGGGTCCACGTTGAACCGCACACTTCAAACCTGAGGCAACACGACGCAGAAGTCGGTTGAAGATACAATTTATTATTAACCTACTGACGTTCATTAGAAACTTTTCCTATGACGTGATTCTAACTCATTGTGCGCCGTATTAGACAGCCGCAACTACAACCATATAATTATTATATGCGCGATGAAAGCAACGCTTGTAACGCGTGCGTCACAAACATGACGTACAATATATCCACGCTCTATAAGTCACGCATGACTCAACGACCACAGATTAGACTTAGTGATAACACAAGACCCTCGCCGCTTATATTATGTTACGGATGAGGAGAATGTTTGTTACACAACAGCTAGAGGTTACGTCACGTTGGCATATTCATTCATTTGTTTATTTTTAACACTTATATAATTTATACTTATATATATATCATATATATAATAATATTTATAGTTATATATTTTATTTTGGGGCAGAGGGTGCATGTATTTGAAATGGTGACAAAAGCTTCAGGATAGGCCTACACACTTAATATATTCAATGCTCTACATTAGATTTCTTTGCATGATCCTTACAAAATCTGGAATGTCATCCCAAATTAATCCAACGATTGCCTAATTAAAACAACTGTTGGGAGACGAAGGAGTATTGGAATAATGTCTTATGTTTAGGAGCTTTAAACATCTTTTAAACAATAATGGTAGTCTATCAGAAGAAGCTTTTGTGTTAATCTGGCGTTGTCAATAAATTACATACTTAGGACTTTAGATCAATATAATTTATTTTCATAGGATATGTTCCGCTCATGCAAGCTGGAATGATAATTAATATCTTCGCTAATTTCAAACAATCAAACCGGAGCATGATTAATAGTTCAGTATGAACGGTTGATGACAAGTTATTACAAGAGTGGAATGCAACTGTCGGTAGTCATGCAATGCTCTATTATGTTATGCATCTAATTTAAGCAACGCCAAAGCCTAGCGCGAGAAGGACTATAGTCAACATTGGGGTAGCAGGACATAGACTCGATTCCTCAGCTCTGTACGCAAGTGTGGTATCCATTGCTCTACGCTCCCATGTTGGATGGCCATATCGCTGTTATGTAAGCAGTTTAACAGTATGCTGCAGAAAATGAGAAAAACATCGCTTGAATGTAATGTAATCAAACGTTTATATAGCGCCACCTTAAGAGGCTCTCTCTGCGCTGACCTTAGTGACGTTAAAAGTCGCAGTGAACAAATAAAAACACATATATTAGCTAACTATGTACAATGAGCTGAGAACAGTCATCAGTGGTGGGCCTACGCATAAGCGTAGAACCAACCCATGGATTCCCGTGACAGATGGCATGGATGTTCAGAATCTCTGGGCCAAGGTGTGTCGATGAGTAGAGCGACAACTGCCAACGCCGGTTGCAGACGCGGTACGTTGTCGACTAGTAGTACCCCGATGATGGAAGACGACGAGCATACGGATATTCGTCGAATTGCAAGGAGGTCGTAAAAAGGTGTTTGTCGCTTTTGGGTCGGTTGATTGAATAGCCACTCGTGACTATCGGTTTAAGTATCTCCGTGTCGCTCATCCTCCACCGAGACGAAAACACTCGGCTACAGAAGGCGTACACAGCCGCACGGCCAGGTTCGACTGCGTTCATCCGAAGAGATGGTCTGATGCAATCACATGGCCTAGGCAGCTTGAAAAAAATGCTTTTAAAACGTACGATATCCTTGTCAAAGCCAGCGAATAATTCCAGTACGATAACCTAGCACCAGAAAACTCCTCCCACGTGTTCGAAGCTACTGAGTAAATTCCGCATTTAGATGTAAACAATCGTTGATATGACAGCAGTCGATAAGATCAACACAGATGGCCGGATGACAATCGCCCATTTTTCTCAGCGCCACATGACTGAGCACAGAGTTTTGGCATATAATGTGCAATTACGGCCCATTAGGTTACCCTGGTACATTAGTAATCTGTTAATTGCGATATCGAAGTGTCTTGTTGATGATTTCTTGCTATTTTATATTTTAGTCATAGAGAAATGCCAAATAACTTCTCGAATGTGTACGAGGCACGCCTTTAAAAGACAGGCGTCGCAGATACACTAATCGACTCCGCTGACCCTTCTGGTAAGAACTTAACAGAAATCGACTAATCAAAAAAAATGCTTAAGACTATATTCATAGGGTCCTCTTTTCCGGTGAACACTGAACGGAGTTCTTTCGCCTCATAATCCTTAATTCATCCTGATTGCGCTTCGATATGTTACTTATTGCGGGGTGCCAACCAGCTCTGTTTTTTCTTAAATCAACAAATATATTCAAGCGATCAATAACACTTCATATTGCGCCTTTCCAATAAATCTACTCAGAGGAAGAATTGTATGACGCCAAGTTGTCTGATGCCGAATTGTCATAGTACCCAATTGATGCCCCCTGTCTCTAGAACCGGGCAATGTTGCCACGTCTTCAGAGACAACAATCCCCGAGTGATCGTGTCCCTAGACAGTTGCAGTTACATTGGCGTCAAACGATGCATAGGCCTACGTTTAAAAAATAGTTTACGACTATCTCTTAATATTCGTATTTTTTTCTACAATAGATTCTAGCATCTGACAAAATAAATCATGACGCGATACTAGGCCTACTATAATTACTTCAGCTGCAGTTCCTACTGTTACAGCCCTCACTACTACCACCAATGAGTCTACCACTTTTACTACATCAACTACAATTGCTTTACTAACTATGACCACTACAATAGAAACTACAACTACTACT
>OY365806.1:62452014-62507014 GCA_959347315.1 Bimastos eiseni | reverse complement strand
GCAATTATAGAAACAATAACTGATCGTAAAGGCGTTCAGTGGAAGGCAGCATAAGCGATCAGAGCGAATGTGAGACTAAAACCCAAGGAGACACCTTGTCTAGGAGAACCATTGGGTCCAGCTTGGCCAGGAGCATCAATGATAGGTTGAGTGCAAAGTGGCTTTGGTGGCCTTACCATTGCACATTTTCCAAATGTTGCATTATAAGCGGGCATGAAAGCAGCGATGAATTTCTTCACGTCCGGGAAATTGTTGCATTGAGTGGCCTGCATTCCATCCATGATTAAAGCACAAGGAGTCGATGTGCAGTTATCGGCACATACGGTCGGAATTAGGGTAAGGAGCTTCATAAATGTGCTGAAATCACAGGACCCGAACGCTGTGTCATAGTTATTGTTGCATATACTGATGTTCCTCCACTGGCCACAAAACCCGATGCCGTCCATTTGTGGATAGTATGCGAAGAAGCCAAAGCACATCTCGTCGGAAGTTGCTTCTCCGTAGTAAGTCGTCTTATTTCTTTGAGTTGACTGATAGACGCAATTCACTTGGATTTCATCTCCGGGTTTCACTTCAATTGGAGTATCAAACCTAAAACATTTAGACCACGAATCACTTTATTGTCGCTCTCTTGTCAAGGTTATAATAGGCTACAGATAATTGATAGGCCATCTATTACCATTTACCACAGACCAACATTCTGTAATCTATGAGTCTGCAATGCAAGAGCGATGCAAGATGGAATTGCGCGCGGTGTCAAACGCAGAGAGGTTCTTCAACCAATTATTTGGTCTCTGACGATTGACATCCTAGCAATAGGCTAGCACACAGCTAGACCTTGAGGGCAGAGGGTTTTGTCTCCGCTTGGTCCACGGAATCAGAGAGGGAGTGACTACTGTCAGTGGTTGCAACCATTCGCTGAGAAACTTCATTTTTCGTATTTAATACAACAGGGTTCAGAAACTCTGAACGTTCTGAGTACGCAGCGAACAAGACTTTGATATTTTGGTTGTAAGTGCACTAGAAAGCTTAAACTAGAGAGGGAGTGCCAGTTGATGGTCATAGATGTTTCATTCAGCTGCGGTCATTTCTAGTTTTGATAACAGCACGCATCAAAGGCTCTGAGGACGTTGCCAAGTGTAAATAAACTTTTTACAAGAATGTGTTGTCCGTATACTATATATAACCAATTGAATATTACTTAGTAAATTCGGTATTAGGGCCTATTACTAGGAAAGAACTGGACGTCACAGTCGGAAGCCATTGCAAAGTTGTTTTGCCGTATTATTATGACCGCCTGAGGCATCATTATTTCAGTCTGCAGAAAAAATCTCAACTTTTTCGACATTTTAAACATGCTAAGGAAACTTTCAGAATAATATCGATATTTTAAAGTTGTTATTATGTCTAACTGGTCAGAGCAATGTTAATTGAGGTGCGATAGTTTGGTACCTTGAAAACTAATCAGTTTTACCTTTGCAATTGAACTAGCAGAGTCATTTCTGTTACTCTCATCCTCCTCATATGCTTCGTGTATTTCGAAAGTTTCTCTCCAGTGGATTAGGCTTTTGGAATCGTCTGATTCCTTCACATTTTGATAATAGTGCAATGGAACTTTCTATGTTAGACAAGACTATGCTACCTGTTGATGGCTATGAATACGTACTCGGTCAATGTTGGAGTATTGTAGTCGTAATGAGGAACGTTGTCCAACAGCTGCACCAGCTTTCCATTGCGACTCAAACGGATGTCACCGGAATTCCCTACAAATTCAAAATCAATCTTAAGAATCATTACAAGGGCCATGGTGTTTATGTCCAATCCTAGTAATAGAGCCACATCTCTAAAGATGAGCAGCACTTCTCAAGTGTTAGTTCAATGCGTAAAAGAACAATTTTGACCTAACGTCACCAGAGTATTGGTGTCTATAGATGCCACCGTGACAAGATATACGAATGATTTGAAAATAAAGATGGTAACTATATGATACGGGACAGTGAACAACAGTTCAAAAATTGGGCCCAAATCAATCGGGGCTAATACCCACATGCTGATTCCGGTCATTAAGGTATAACAAGCTCAAGTAAAAACATGGGTTTTCGGGACCCTGTTTTATCTGGTAGATGGCGCAATCGTTCCTTTTTTCATTACATATAATAGATGAATGATGTAAACTTGTCGGAGTGGAACTCCTTAAGGAGGACGCGTTGAAATGGTTAAACGATATTTCATTTTTTCCATTTTTGTCATTTTTGCTCTTTAAAATTTGATGTGCCATGGCTGTAAAAATTTAATTCATTGCATTTTTATGCAAGTCTGAAATGTGTGCAAAATTTCAGCTCTGTGGGTTGACGGAAACATACCTGAAAAAGAGTTGAAAGATGCCCAAGCTACGTGAAACAGGATGACTCGATTGAGTGGCTAAATTGTTGCATTTATTGAAAAAACATTTTGCGATATTTTTGAGTTTTTCCGTAAAAATTTGATACATTGATTTGTCATGCAAGCCTGAGATGTGTGCAAAAATTCAGCTCTGTATAGGTCGACGGGAGCATAGCTGAAAGAGAGTGGAAAGAACTCAGACGATCCGTCCATGGCAAACTTAACGCAAGTCAAGTATAGAAAAGAGGGTAAAAAGGAAACCAGCTAAATGCAGCCTAAGACTCGCTGTAACTTCTGGTAATTATTGGTGCAGATGGTGGTAACAGAATATAGTGATCGCTGACGCATTAATCAAGGAGTGACTATGTAAAAATTGGTCATAATCATAATCATGATTACTATTATTCTTATCATTATTTTCTGTAAGATGATCATGATCATCATCAGCAGCATCGTCGTCGTCATCATCATCATTATCATCATTATTTTGTCGTTGATGCTATAGTGCATATTTACCCAATGTGTGCATGTGAAGAGTAGAGGATGTTATGAAGATTGATTGGTTCATATACTTCGTGCACATGGAAGTACAGGTGCCCGAAAACCTCACATCTGTCTGACCGGGAGGAATCTCAAGGTAGATCTGTCCAATCATTGCAACCTGTCCTCGATTGGGACGAAGTTGGGTTGTGGTGTAGATTTTCATTCCAGAAGAGTCCATGAGATTCGTCTTTAGCTCAGGATTGTTCCAGTGAAGCTGCAAATAGACGAACAACAGTCCTTATCAAAAACAGAATTCATGCAGAATTGCTAAGATCAAATGGCGCACGACCGCTTTTAAAATTCAAATCTTGCAAATAAATCTTAATGCAAGGGTATCAGTTGATATTCAATAAATGATGGCAAATATTTAGCGAGGTGGGAATATCGTCTTATAGGCTTTTACTAATGGACAAATTGAAGTTCTTTTAAAATTATGACCGTCTATTTGCGCTACCCGATCTATCCGAGTGACCTAAATAATAATAATAACAATGATAATAATGTTAATAATAATAATAATAATAATAATAATTGCTCTGCAGTACAACTGCAATTGCGCCGTCGAGGAATGACCACTTCTGAGCAAAAGTATCGATTATTCAGATCATGAAATAAATACTTGATGCATAAATTCGGTTTCACTAATAAGGGAATTTGATCTGATGGAATTAGCATCATTGACCGCGTGTCATTCACCTCTGCAAAAGAGATAAATCACGGGCTATTACGGTCTTTGCACGGTTACCCTAAGTGGCGTGGCGTCCATTCAAACGGACTAGAGGTGGTGAAGCATCTCACCCAATCAGACTCTCATTGAAAAATTGAGAAGGGTTGAGACCACACACGGTCGCTACAGAAAAACGCTAAACAGTAACTTAAACAGCTCATTGCAAAACTTGGTCTACCAATCAACTGCGTGACTCTGGTGTCGTGGGTCCACTATGGCAATCCAGCTCACAGGAACAACGCAACGGGACGCAGTTAAGATAGGCCTAGTGCTAATCAAGATAGCCAGATGTGGCAACAACTTTTAGTTAAAGGCAACTATTATAACAATATTATGATTAATGATGTCACTTTTTGCATTTGACAAGATAGCACATCTTGCATTTTTGAATAGTGCAATACGAGCAATTTTAAGATAACTCCACTTTATAAATTATATTTTCAAGTATTTGATCTTTGCATACATTGAAATATAATATGATCCTTTTCCTATATTAGTGAAATTTCACTGAATAATCATCGAGTTAATTTCATGCATCATCCCTCTGACTTACTTGTAGGATTGCGTACTGGAAACCACCTGGTCCAATCCTGAATCCAAGCTGGCTATTGAGACACTGACCAGTGGCTCCCGCTCCCCAGATTCCAATCAATGACCGACAGGACACCCCGCTGCCCATTCCACACTCAAATGGTACGCCTGCTGGAGTATCTAAAACAGCAAGCAAATTGAATGTTCTTCTTTGCTTAAGATTGTGTCATAAATTCACAATGCTCCTAATAATTACATGTACAAGCAGGGCAGGACAAAGATTTACACTTTAATAACAAATGTGTGATATGTAGTTCGTCGTTAACGTGCTAATTTCATATTTTAGGACACAAATACAGATCTATACTTCATACAGCAAAACAGTAATCTAACCAGACGTTTGCTATAGGCCCATATGCGTTCTACAACGCCTACATGTATTTTCAATGTTTCCATATAAAGGCCTAAACCGTGTTTAACTTTGTCATGGTACTGCTATAAACTTCAGCCTCTTCTTTATTAATTATATTAGCTAACTTAATTCCCTATGTCTAATAACAAATGCATTAGCCCAATCTTTCTTTTGTGGATTTCTTGCTCCGCGTTTTTCCTACCCTATATAACTTACCCGTCGGTTGAGTGGTGCATGCGAAGAGCAACATGTGGTGCAATATCATTGCGTTGTCTAAGACTGGTTCGATGGCTATGACGTCAGACACGGTGTCGTTGGGTAACTTGAATTGATAGCAGATGTAGGTCGTCTCTTTGACGGGGATTGGTGTCATAGGAAATCGCAGCGTGTAATTTCGTACGCCTGCACAAAAAATGTCAAAATAATGTTGTTGTTATCGTATCGTAGTGATCAAATCATTTGGTTATCAACTGCAATCAAAAAAAGTATACTGTATCGTAACGCTTAGTATGCGCTGATTGAGCGGGTTCGACTCTTATCCGAGGCTTTACTGTGTAGGGACATTGTGCAAATCCTTCGCACATAATTGCTCTGCATTACAACTGCAGTTGCGTCGTCGAGATTTGTGCGCGCTTTCGAGCACGACTTGTCGTGATAAAGCGCGTTATACATGCCAAATTGTATTGTTGTATTGTATGTGAAGAGTTGGTACGAACAGAAATTTCATCCGTTAGCAATCAGGCTAAGATAACAAGAAACTGCGAACCCCGGTGCGCTGGTTTAGATAAAGGGGAGAGAATTCTTTCTTGTCAGATTATCATTGATGTAAACGGAAGTGGACTTTAGAGCCAGATGGGAAGCTGAAGGTTTTTCGAGACGCGTTATATTGTATTATTTGCATGCGAATACGACCATTTTTTTATCAATGGAAAATGGAAATAGCCAGTGGTGTTGACGAACAGCGGAAAATATGGCTTTATTCTCCTCTAAATAGGGATTCAAGAAACACGTAGGATAATTCTATAGACACATCTCTACATAGCAAATTTAACAGCTGATGGTCGAGGTGTAGGCTTACCTATAGCTGACTTTGTCAGGAATTCTATAGACGAACGAGATTCCAGTTTCGGTTACCGATACTGGAAGGCCTAGAGTGTAACGAGGTTCTGTGAACCGCGACTAGACGCGAGTGGCTGTCTGGTGGAGCTGATGGTTTACTGAGTCAGAGTTTGAACTCATCTGGACAGGGATTCAGAAAGTTCATGCAGTGGCAAACTGTCGAGACTCGTATCCGTCTCGGTTTCCCCAAGTTTGACTTCTCTGGTGCCTAGTTTCATAAGATATTGATAGGAGTTCCCTCGAAACATTTTCCACCATAATCTCCAGTTTTGATTAGATTAGAGAGTCGCCAGAATACCAATGCTGCGGTCATTCAAGACCATATCCAATTTCGAATACGGAAATGCAGCAATCAACAATGGTCAGTGTTATTCGATATTTACTTGACCTAGCTTATGCTTTCCTCAAAAATAGCAGCAGGAACGACAAAATCGCTCACGCGTCCTGCATAAGTCAGCTAGCTGCCATGTTATACTATTGCATAAGTAGAATATTCCAGCACATTACGCAAGTACATTAATAGATGCATTCATAAATATTACATACGTAAAAACCGCATACTTTTAGCATAGTTGCCATCCATGTATGCCTAAGTTATGAGGATCCAGTCGCTTTTATTAAACCAGTTCTTCGTTGTAGTACATTTGACAAAGAACCGGTTTAATAATCCATGTTATGCAGCTATGATAAAAGTACGACTTGATAAGGACGGTGGGTTGTCTCAAAATCTCACTGACATAATTTAAATGCTACCTGCCCCGCAGCGGCGTCTTATTTGAATTTTAAAATTCACTTGAAATTCGCTTTACCTGATACGTTGATTGCCGGACAGTTCAGCTTTGCTGGACTGCAGCCCATCAACCAAGAGTTCATCATTGCACAGCCAGGCGATCCAATTGGCTCACAGACACCTTTGACATTCAGAAAAATGATAGAATTATTCGCGTATCGAAACTAAAGAATGCAACCAATCACTTTGTTGGTTTTATCATTGGGTGAACCCAATGAAAACGACAAACAATTGCTTGGCTGATTGGCTCAGTAATGGTCTTTATTATTAATACTTTATAATACAAACTGCGATCTGTATAATTACCCTGACCATTCTGACTGATTTCTTTTAAAGAAAATGCTTAATCACGTGATAAAATGTTGAAATCAAGTATATCCTGTATTTGCTTGCCTGGATGAGAGAGATTGGTGGTGAGCATAGGAGTGCCTCCTTCCATCCAGGTACAGTTGGGGTCACCCAACTCTTGACCATTTGTCCTTCCATCTCCATCTGAGTCCTTCTGGCACAGAGTCCTGTTCCATACCTGAGTGCAATTTGAATTGGACAGAATCATCTAGCAATCGCGTGTCATACAAAAGTGGCATTTGGATCTTAGACAAGAATTAAAGTATCATTGATAGGTTGCAGCAGTCAATGTACTTTTTTTAACTTAGGCACTTGACGAAAGAGGCCATTCCTCCTTCCGCCGCCTGCTGGTCACCCTACGGAAAGTGTAGGGTCAGTACGCTCCTTGTGGGTAATTCGCTTGGAGGCAGGCGTAAGTGAAGCTGAAATTTGAACGTAAATTTTCCTACAAGAGGATTAGCTGTCCTGACATTTCGAATGTTGACACTTTAGCGCTCTGTCACTAACTTCTCTAAGTATTATACTTTAGTCGTGAAGTGTTAATCTGGTAATCTAATCACTAGATTATCTCTCACCAAGTGAAATTCGAATATAAATTTTCCTACAAGGAATTTATTTAATTGCATCATGGAAAGGCTGCATTTTTTAACTTTTCCGAATGCAGCGTTTAATTGTAACACAAGATTTGTTTAAATGTTTGCTAAGATCAACTGAAGAAAAATTGTGAAAATATCAGGTCGAAACATCTACAGGAGCATTCGCAATTGTATAGTTTTCCTTATAAAGCATCAAAATGTCATTGACTTGACTTACGTGGTTATTTGCAGCGAAGTCCAGTCCGAATGAGTTTCGTACTCCTGACCCGTAAACATTCTGGTGCCCAACACCTGGCCATGGGGTCGACGTATTGCATGGGTTGGGTACTCTGTCTCCGTTGGGAATCTTTGACTGATACGTTTGATATGCGTTTACGTTCAAACACAGAGTTGCCAACAGGGCACTCAGTAGAAATCTCGTCAACATCTGAAATTTTCAATCAAAGAAAGAAAGGAGGTGAGTTATTCCAGTCCCGTTGAAGTCAAGCAGCGACTTGAGAAATATTTTGCCATATCTCATAACTTTTATTACCTGTTGAATTCATAGTGCCTCTCGCACGTATTATTTTAGTGGAATAAATTTCAATTTTTTCAGTATGTGCACTAGGAATAAATTCGGAAAGCGGCATATTTTTAGCACTTTTAGTAATAGATTAACAATAATTTAGCAAACTGAACCGTGGATGCTCGAGGAACCACCTTAATCATTTTAGATTTGAAATGCTCTGTAGTCACATTCGTGTGCCTATTATTATTATTACTAGAAAATACAATTATTAAATTATTTTGTATTAAAATAGTCCATAACTAATGAAAAATAACTTTAGACCAGAAACTTCATCAACTTCTGGCAGGAAAAGACGTGTTGCAAAAGGGCGGAAAGGCTAAATCAGTAAAGAGTAGAACCGCAGTTGATGGGCCCAGAAAAATGGTAAATTTCTCTTGCGTCTCCAGGCACATGTGTAAGACACGCCGAATCTCCTTAATAAAGGTAAGCACGGTGTTCTGAATATGGCTCCAACTTTCAAAGGCCAGTGGAACAAAATGACGTTTTAGTATGAGCGGGTTGTACTGGGTTACTTTCCTAGAAGCCGCTACTTCCTTGGGACCACCGACAAACCAAGAAAAGATTAAATCTGGATGGTTCGTGGTAAGTGCCTTCTCAGGACAAGATTAGTATCCGTAATGATTGCGGTCAACAGACGGACATTCCAATCCCCAGTCATAATCTCCACTGATGGGATTGAGGGCTAGAGGCATCCACTCCTCTTCATCCTGCTCGTGAGTTATAAAACTATTTACAATTAACCCTAAACCTAATCTTGTGATTTTAACCCTGGATAAGCAAGGTGGATGCCATGCGCAGTCGATGAAGAAGCAGCCACGGCGTCGGTTACGCTGACACTACAGTGTAAACTAAGCCTCTTGTGCCATAAGATAAGCGTTTCTCGTCGGGTTTTTGCCATCAGTCCTGGATAAGTGTTTAAATTGCAGGGAAGCCCACACTTCCGAAGCCTCAACATATTAAATCATTTTTAAGACGGTACGGCAGACGAAGCGACCTAGGTAATACAGGGCCTAAATTACAAGATGGACACGAAACCCAGCAGATAATTTATCACAAGTCATTAGTAATACTAATTGAATCCTTATCCATTTTATTGTTTCTCTTACTACAGTTCTAATTAACATTAGCATCATCATAGTGGCCTTCATCGAATGGAAGCCTACCTTTTTCCTCTAAGTACGTTGCATAAAATAAAATATGCAACTTATGCACACTTGATTCTTCGACAACAGACGCTTCAGACGCAAATTGTATAGGCTTTTATATTCAAAGGAGATGACGCCTCCTATGAGTTTGAAAGGAGCCCACGTGGTGTGAATGCAAATAAAGCCTGGGTTATATTTAGGCCCAGAGATCTAGTTGGCCTATATCCGTGATGATGATGATGATGATGATGATGTTGTTGTTGTTGTTTATTATAGTTGATAGAAAAGCTTTTGAATGTGTATACGATGTTTACCTGAGATGCCTAGCATTGCATCATATTAGACTAAGAAGAGTTTAGTATGGTTGACATGTGACACTGTGATCAGCGAATTCACTTGAGGGTATTAAGCTCACACTATTTTTCTCCTAATTATTCGTGATGCTAAAATCATTCATGGAAGCACAAGCTTCTCGCATACTCCTGTATAATCACATAAATAATGTGAGGAACTTAAACCCGCTTTGCCATGCACAGTTTAACATACATACATACATACAAACCCAAATACATACATACATACCTACATACAAACGTACATACATACATACATACAAACACCCAAATACATACATACATATATATACATATATACATACATAGTTACATACATACATATATGTATGTATGTATTTGGGTTTGTATGTATGTATGTATGTAACTATGTATGTATGTACGTACGTATACATACATACATACAAACCCAAATACATACATACATTGGTACATAAATACGTACATGCGTGACTGTACATATGTACATATATATATGTACGTTCGGTGTGCATACGTACATACATAGATGCATTCACACATGCATACATGAATACAACAATGAGTATATGCATAACCTTACATGCAATCATACATACACGCATACATACATATACGCACAGACTTACGGATATAATTGTAGACATAAGGACATACAGTCACACATGCATGCAGACATACACGTACATAAGTATCATAGGCCTTTTATAGGTCGCATGTATACATGCAAATGCCAATGACTATTCAGGACTTGTTGCTAGACTGTAGAAGATCAATCATAGTTTTTTGTTTATTCTAAGATCACGTATTTATACGCAATTATGAGTTTTGGTGGAACGCCATAGGCTGTGGCTTATTTCATAATCTTTCCTTTTTTCCTTTAATCGGTCAATTAATCAATTATGAAATTGAGAGGTTTCGAAAATGTGACCGAGAACTAACGCTGGAAGGTATATCACAGTTGGTAGGAACGACGGTCTTCTATTTCAAGCGATGACGATTATTTGGCAATGATGGAACTTCAATCGTAGCACAAGCATGGAGATGTTTAAGAGCCATCGAATGTCGTATTCCATGTGACCATACATACGGTATTGCCTCAAGCCTAAGCTAGTCATCACCTCTAAAGAAATAAATGAGTAATATTATTAGTATTCCTGCCTTCTGCCCTGTTTGTCATCGCCAATACCTCAGGTTTATGAGATGAGATATAGGTGTTGCAGAGACCATAATATGAAAGCATACGATTAATCTGCCATGTAAGTCCTCCTTGTGCAGTGAACCCACAAAATTGCGCCGGTAAATTTAACGGGCAGATCTGCAGTTTAATTCTAGAACCGACCTTGACAACCCCACTTTTTATATTCTAAACCCCACCCTTTGGTGAATTTTTATATTCTAAAACCAGTTCTTCAGTTAATCCTGCAGTTGTAGTGACTGCTTCGTTCCACGTGGCATCGTCTATTCTGCTCAACAAAAGGGTCCTTACCATTGTTAGCCGAGCATTCTGCGACCTACCCTATTGTTGCATATGTGCTCACTTGAGTCTCATTCCCTCATGCCAGCTTCATACAACTTCGGTAAACAGGCGCAATTCAGTGAAGAAGATGCATATTTATTTAAAAGGAATTTCTTTCATCTAATACATGTAAACCTAAATAATGAGTGTTAATGTAAATGTACTCTATTTATATAGCAACTGTACACAGCATCGGTTAGGTGATTTTTCTACAAATGATTGCTTGAGATCCCACTGATCGTCCCAGACCATTGCTTCACGATCGAATATGCGCCAAGACATTTGAGTGTGCGAGTAAGAAAGAATTTTAAAGTGTGTAAGAAGGAAAAATGAAAATAAGTTAGTCAGCACTTAGGTTGTGTGAGTGTGTGTGTGTGTGTGTGTGTGTGTGTGTTTATGTCTATATACAATTGGATTTGGCTAATCATTATTTTGTCCTTCGATGTTATCATAATCGTGACCTTGATTCCTTCTGCAGTCTTTCTGTTGCATCCATCCCAACATCACTGCGTGTGGTATCTTTTGTTCTATGCTGTTTGTATTGGAAACAGTAAACGAATAGTTATGGTTCTGTATTCATGTCTGTATTTTAATTCATATATAAATTATGTGTGTTGACTTGAGTATGCATAATAATAATAATAATAATAATAATAATAATAATAGTATCAGAAGTAATAATCAAAAATAATAATAACAACGACAATAAGGAGAACAACAAGAACAAAAACAACTATAATAATAATTATTATTATTATTATGATGATGATGATGATGATCATAATAATAATAATAATAATAATAATAATAATAATAATATTAATAATAATAGAGACAATTTATATGGCGCCGTAACATGGCCATACCGCTACAAGGGCGCCTCACAAACAACTGGACATGTACTAGCGTAAGATTCTTATGTGGGTCTACGTAGCCATTATACTAATGCTAAGGTACGTTGATTGATATTTTGGATTGGATTAGATATTATCCCATGTTTGCGGCATACATTCATGTGAATACATGTAGGCTATGCTTGCATGCATTAATTGACTATTTGCTTAACAACTCTTAAGAATATCTCAATGGCGTTGAGATGTTGTTTATAACCGACCTGAGAAGATGCTTCTTAGGACACCTGTGGTACACCAAAAACGCAATCAATTATACTCCCAGCATAATGATGTGTGTTTGGGTGTCATCCCTTGGCATGACCCCCGTGTGCACTCAACCTCCGCGGGGGTGATTATGGAAAGTTAGAGGACCGTTGCTGCTGTCCTCTGCGCACCCGAACACGTGCGGCGGATTATGTGCTACGTCATAGGATATACGGCCTTCACACATGACTGAATTGCATCGTTCATGGAATGCTGGTCAGGTGATGCATAACGCAATTGACGTGTATCATGAGAAAGCCGGTTTCTTTGACGCGTTCCTTGTTGTTTATTTGTTCCTATGTGGGTAAAGGTAGTCCTATCTTCAGCGACCACTGACAATAATATTTCTCTGTCGTAAACCAGCGCTACACGCTGATGCTAGATCACCAGACATTGATGCTGAAGTAAGGCATTGTGGTGGTGGGTTTGAAGGGAAGTGGTGGAGGTGGAGCAGGGTTGAGGTGGGAGGAGGTCTGGAAGGGGATGGTTGCGGGTGGGTGGGTAGGTGGTGGTGGACCTGAAATTTGGCTTGCACAACGATTAGGCTATGCCTAGATACGATCATCGGCGGATGCCCTGAGAATCGGGCCATTGGCGACATAGAAGATCTTGGCTTCGATCAAAACATTTATTTGCATTTTGCACTCACTCTCGCATGTTGCATTTACACACAACTGAATTATAACGTCATTGCTTGACGCGCTGGGAACAATGGCGTAATAGGCTTACACATTTCCATTGATTGCTTCATACTAATTTGTGCCAGTTAACGAATTTAAGATAACTAAATGACAATTTTAGACTACAAGTGGACTAAACTTATCTGGACTAATAATATTGTGTTATGGTCTACTGGTTTATGCGCACGTACTTATTCTCTCAATCAATCACACTACTCAAGTACTCATTCTATCAATCACTCACACTACTCAAGTACTCATTCTATCAATCACTCACACTACTCTATTACTCATTCTATCAATCACTCACACTACTCAAGTACTCATTCTATCTATCAATCACTCTACTCATTCTGTCAATCAGTTACTCATTCTTGATTTCTCGATTGATTCATATTTCCTGTTTTCTTCGTTCAATCGTTCAGCGATAATCTTATTTTGAAAGTTTTGTGAAGTTGGCCTAATTATTTCTGATGGGAAATAAAAATTCCTAGCCACTGATTCAATTGCGCCGTCTTCACATTGTAGGCCTACTCATGCAACAGACTCACATGCTTTTGCGTCTAGTTCTTGATCACCCCTCGATGCGTCAGTAGGCACGAGATACGCTGAATGAATCTTGCCAAGCGATTATACATATATATATACTATATATAGAATATATATATTATTGTTATACAATAGCTTCATATGTGTAGGATGAGTAGCTTGTGCTTATAGGTATGGTCATGTGTGTATATATAATCTATATACCATGACTTTGCAAAATTCTCTCATTGACAAATATTACCACATACCTGGGTTTTGACGTGTCAATAGACCGAGACTATACAGCCGAACAACTGAGGCGTGTCGAGGTCTTTTGTGGCTGCGGTTCAAGGTTGTTATGTGGGAACACGATAATCACCGTCATATGCTTTTAACGTCGATTGGTGCAACTGTGGACTATTATATATTTGTCAGAAAATGTTATTTGCTCCAAGTTCAAAATCCGAGACTTTTACAGCAAAACGTTTTTGATATTTCCACAGTAACACATTTTTTAAAACTCATGTACGGCACCCTCTTCCTCGGCTTTGACTGAGCTCTAATACTTGTCTTGTTGTTGCTGTTGTCGCTGTCGCTGTCCCTGTCGCTATCGCTGACGTTGTCATTGTTATTGTTGTTGTTGCTACAATTATTGTTCTCATAAGGCCTACATTTATTTCAATTACTTCCTGGGAACCCGGCGTTGCAAAGGTTGAGACAGGTTTTTGGCCCTGGAGAGCAGGAAGACGGCGGTCGCGGGTTTCACCAACACCTTTACTGGATGTCCCAGGTGTTCCCCGAGCCAACGGCGAAGGTTTCTAGTCAATAGCTCTAAAAACTGTGCAAATGCAAAGCCGGACAGAGAGACTGTATACTTGCTACCTGTACGATAGCTCCCAAACTGTCCATTCATTCATGATGGTGTAAAAGAAGAGGAGGTGTGGCAGACAGATATCACGAGCAACAGGTGTTTTTAGTCGACACGCTCCGACTGAGAAGAAAACTTCCCTTGAGGGGTCTGCGACAGGTTATTGGCTCTTGAGACCAGGAGGGTGGTCGCGGGTTCATCAACCCCTTCACTGGGTGTTCCAGGTGTTCCCCGAGCCAACGGCGAAGGTTTCAAATCAATAGCTCTAAAACTGTGCAAATGCATAACCGGACAGAGACACACCTACTGTCTTTATTTATATGGATTGTTATTATTGCTGCTACTGCTTTATATTCTTATCAATTATGTAATAATTATTATCATTATTAGTCATTATTATCATCATTATTTTTATTATTATTATTATTATAAACAGTATTATTATTTCATTACTATTACTATTGTTACCATTAGGCCTACTATTACTATTACTATTGCCATTACCAACACCATCACCAATACCATTAACATTATTACTATTATCATTATTATTATTGTTATTATTAATATTAATATTATTATTATTAAATAGTATAACAATGTTATACTATTTGAATTGCCTTTATTATTTATTATTATTATTAATATTAATATTAATATTATTATTATTATTATTATTATTATTATTATTATTATTATTATTATTATTATTATTATTATTATTATGGTCTTCAATGTTAATTAATGGTGATGTCGTCCGGAGTAGCCCTGCTCGTTGGACTCCTGAGCAGCGAAAGTTCCCTTGAAAGCAACTGCGTTGTAGCGTTGAATAATTATCGAGATGCGCTGGTAGAGGAAAGTCGTCTCCCTCTGCTCCCCAGTGACGGCGCTCAGTCTGTGTCCCAGTTCTGAAAGGCAGCTTTGGCCTGCGGAATTCATGGGGCCAAAGGTTTCGACTGCCACCGGTGTGAAGAGGGTAGCTCGGCGTATTTCTGAGTTTTGAGGTTCTCCGCCCTTTCGGCAGCAGCGCCCGCTCTTTGTGATGTTTCTGGCAGATACGACGTTGCCATTGTATCTGAGACTGTCGCGTCCCATAACATGAGTTATGGCGCTAGACATGTAAACACATGTCCAGCGCTAACTCGCATCTTCCTCCACATCTTTCTTCGCCTTCACCTCCACACCACATTCACCCCACCCGTTCTTATTATTGTTATTATTATTATTATTATTATTATTATTATTATTATTATTATTATACATATATGTTTCACTTTATGTTGTTATCGCCCATGATGAGCTAATGGAGTGTTGGCAATGTCCCGAAGAGGCAGACTGCGTTCCCACGCTGAAGAACAACTGAGATACGTTGGAACAGAAATGACGTCTCCATTGGATCGTGGGTTGCAGCATTCGTTCGACTACCCAACTCTGAGATGAACTCCAGTCCTTCCCTGCTCCAAGCGCCGCCGGATTCCAAGGAGAGGGCTACGAAGTCGTGGGTGTTGGTTATGGTGGAATACTTGGCCCTCTTTGTCTTAGCTGCGCGTTCGGCTGCTTCGCCAGCTCTGATAGATGTGTCGACAAGATGTGACTTGGCGTAAGTGTCGGGCACTGTCACATCCCATGCCAGACATCGACCACGTGTCCAAGGAATGAGCGTGACGCCGTCCGGTCGCTTTCCATCTTCTCTTAGCAAGCCGAGAGGTTCCTTTTGCGCTGGAATCTTCGCCCTGCCAAGAGCTCTCCAGATGACATCGTTCAACATGCTGTGTCGTTGATGTTTTCCGCTGCCTCTTCTACAAATTAGTCCATGGAGCCCTTTTGCGTCGACGCTCTCTTGACATTGGTGACACAAATGTGGCTCGCAGAGCGTCGTTCCTAGCCTCAACCCGGCTGCCAGTCGTACATCCTCGTTTGAGAGGCGCAGGCCTAGGGCAGTCACAGGGGGCGCTAGCATCCAGTCTCCAGAATGAGGTGCTCGTGAGGCCAGCAGGCGAGCACGGTCGCATGGATTGTTATTGGAATCCAGCAGACCTTTCCATGCCTTGTCTGTGAATCGGAGGTCCCATTCTTTCTGGCGATAACTTGCTGCTCCTGTTGGTGGTTCTGCATCTGTCAGGGTCTTCCAAGCGTTGAGTGCTGAACTCGCAAGTTCATATGGTTCCTCAGCAGACTCTGTTGGTAGGATGCATGCCTGGAGTTCGCTTGTACTAGCAGCAGAAGCCAGAAAGGCAGAAAGTGCCAACGTAGATGCACAACGAACTCCCAGACCACCATCTCTCACCGGCAAAGAAGCCTGGAGCCAGCGGTCATCGTCAAGGTCCACATTTAAAATGGTTGACAGTCCTTCTCTCAGCAGTTGATCAAACCGAGCCAAGCCCGGGCAATCAGCGCAGACGGCTGTGCGCAGACTGTACAAGAGCTTCGGTACACTTAGACTGTTTCTCAGCAGAACCAGAGCGTCATGTGTATAAAGCAAGGACAATCTTCCGATTGCCCTCTCGAGGTCATTGGCCTTTGAATTAACGATCATGTTCACAGCTGGACCTGAAATTAGAGGTGCACCCAACAAGGTCATGTCCTCGAGGGCTATGCTCGTGAACTCTTGGAACGCAGGGTCATTGTTCGGCATCTGGGTGTTGTGACACGCAATTTCGCATTTGCTGCGGTTCAATAGCAATCCCAGATTCTTTGATTCCTGCTCGATTAATTGAACGTCGTCGGCCACTGTTTCCTTGTTACCTCCCAATGTCAGGTCATCCAAATATCCGATACGCAGATCCGAACGAAGCTTCATCAGAATCGGTTGCAGCACAAGACAGAATTCCAGAGGTCCCAAAGGACGCCTTGCTGCGTTCCTTCTTCGGATCGAATTGGGTTTGAACCATAGCGCAACAGTGGACGGTTTGAATAGGCAGCGTGAGCAAAGTGGTAGAGCTCTGGGATCTCTCTAGCAACTGCCTCTAGAAGACAATCTCTGCGCAGAGTGTTAAAGGCATTGGCGAAGTCGAGCTTCACTAGGACGCTGTCCTCAGGCATTGTGGAAATCCAGCGACGTGTCGCATGGACAGCTGCCTCAGCGCCTCCTGGAATGCCTACCCCAAGCTGAATGGGGGCGAGCAGTTGAGACAGCCTTGTTACCGCATGCGAATTAGCGCACTTTGCCGCCAGACGACGCCATGTGTAGCCCACGGCGATCGGTCTTATGCCTCCGTCCTTCTTGCTCAGGGCTAAAAGGTTTGCCCCATAGATGACCTCATTCACCTCTTCGGATAGACCTCCCTTTAGGAGCAGATTGACAAGGTCAGATAGATGTTGCCCGATGTTGTCATCTACTCCATAGGCCATCAGATCCTTTAAGTGTTGTGGAGTAATGCCATCTGGACCACCAGCCGAACCCGCAGTGAAAGAGGAGATTGCCCTAGCGACATCTTCTTTAGAAACTTGAAGCGGGATGAAGCGATCGGAACTGTCTGGATCACATGGGGTTCTCCTGTCCACTGGTGCAGGCGGGTGCTTTTTCTTAAGCGCGGCCAGAGTTTCAGGTGTGTCCAGTGCCGGTTTATCCTCGCTGCAGATGAGACGGATGGCTGCCTTGAAATTGCCTTCCTCCAGCTTGCTTGCAACTGTTGAGGCTAAATACCTGGCGTGGTCGCATTTAGCGGACTTGAGCTTACGACTTGACGTCAGTGGCAATTCATCGTTAGTCGACTGGTCTGGTCCCTGCAGTCCCCATTCAGTAATGCGGGACAAAATCATCTTGGTCATGTTGTGCTGTTATTATTATTATTATTATTATTATTATTATTATTATTATTATGCCAAACTTCTATGCAAGACATCCGTCAAGTACATCTCCGTCAACGTCCCGAAAGGTTTTCATTTAATTTCCAGCCTCGCTAAAAATGTGGAAGCATAATTCTGGTAAAGTCAAGACAATTCAGGTTATATACGAGACTCCAAATATCACAATTTGGAATTATAATTACAACCATGTTTGATTTCTCCGTTTACCACGTGGGCAAATCTTATCGTGAGTAGCATGTTTCACTTTAAATATCGTTATGTAAACTTATGTTGAAATTTTGTAAATATAGAATAAATAAATAAACGAGTAAGTGGGCCACTTGTTGACAAAGCTTCAGGGCTATAAGGTCACAAGAGAAGCAGTCAATAGAAACTTTGAGTTCTTGAATCTAACGATAAATGCGCTACACCCGTGCAGCGATGTAACAACGTTTCTAGTGTAATGATCAGGTCCAGTTGTTCCCTGATGTAAACGTCCTAGCTACCCAGTTGTGATCATAGCTAGACATGAATTAACCAATTTGAGACTTATTTATATAAATACCTACTAACCAAAGCATATTGGAAAGCAGGTTTTAAACTGACAGACCAGTGCAACATGAAAATAGTTCAATTGGCACGTAGGTCTATTGTAAAATCTCCATAATATTTTGTTTCGACTATATGTAAACACATGTCTAGCGCTAACTCCGCATCTTCCTCCACATCTTTCTTCGCCTTCACCTCCGCACCACATTCACCCCACCCGTTCTTGACCGCATTCCCCTCCACGTTCTCCTACTCTGCTCATCCTCTGCTTCTTATTCACTTCCACTTCCAACTCCTCAGCCACCCTATATATAGTTTCCTCTGCCTTCACCTCCTGCCTTCACCCCTTCACGCATATCTTCCTTGTCATGGATGCGTGACATGCGTCGTTAAATAAACTTATTAATTACACACATTCACCTAGACCTTAATATTATATACTCCTTCTTCACCTCTACCTTTGTTCTTCTTCCGCCTTCACGCAGCATCCATCGACTCTTCTTCTTCTTTACTTCTCCTTTCCTTCTCCTCTTCCAGCCCCTGCCCCGTCCCTCCTCTCTTCTCCCTTCCCTTCCATTCCTCCCTTCCTCCTCGCCTCCCACTCTTCACCCATCCCCTACCGCAAAACCCGATTGAACTTCAGACGCAGGCTATACAATATCCATTCGTGTTTCCAGCAGAGAATTTTGAAAGTTGTATCTCTAGGACTGGTTCCTCTCTGTCGACGGTGACCGACAGAGTTTATTTCTATTAATCGTGAAGATGTGACTGGGCGCAGTGCGCCACCAAGATTTGTCACTTTTTAGATAAACAAATATATTATTATATGACATTCAAAAAAAACTGTACAAAAGAAACGAAGCAAGATGCGATGCCAATTTGTAGTCAACAATAATAATGCAATATAGCTCCACATAATGTGAGGATATGTTACGAGCAGTCCAAGTTCAAAATAGTTCACTCAATCAATGTATCTTATTATTATCTCATGTATTTCTTTTCTAGCACACACACACACACAGAGGAAATGTCTAATACTAATAACAATTCATCAACTCATCAAACTGTGCTTTTTCTGTAATTGAATAGACTTCGACACAAAATTTAAGAAAGAAGAGTGAAACGGCACCGGGTCAGCTTAGGCTGTCGGGGTGCCGCTGCCGAGATAGAAACCAGCCAAAAAACTCCCATTTTGTCGTCCCATTGTTTTTTGCCCGCGTTTGTCAGGCGACAATAGAGAAGCTACCTTCCTTTTTGAGCGCTTACTCTTGTAAACTCAGGGTCATGTAAACCAGGATGGCTTCGCATTGATCAACCTCTTTAACCAACGACTCGCCCAGGTATCAGGCGATAAGGGAGAGACTATCGTGAACCTTATGTGTCATATCAACTTATAATTAACGTTGTCATATGTTAATGCTGAGGTCAATGAAAGCAACTTTGTTTGTTTGTTTGTTTTGTTGTATCTTTCTCTGCCAAAGTTTAGCCTATACAATATTGTTATCATGCGTTTCAATGCAGTCGTTTACTCTAGCACATCTTCTAGCAACAAAACTATCTGCGAAGGCCATTCATCCGGAACATAGCCCATACTTTATTGAATTCCGGGGGATCATATGCACCTCGGGAGATATAATAATAATTGACGAATATTTGCTCATGAAAAGTATTCTGAGTGATTCTATACATATTAATAACTGATGATAACAGGCGGTTAATGGAAGGCAGCATAAGTAGTGAGAGCGAATGCGAGAACAAAACCCAGAGAGATGCTTTGGCCAAGAGCTCCATTAGCCTCAGCTTGTGTGCACAGCGCTTTTGGTGGTCTCTCCATTGCGCATTTTTCGAATGTTTCGCCGAAAGTGGGAAGGAAGGCATAAATGAATTCCTTCACTACCGGGAAGTTGTGGCATTCGGTGGCTTGCATTCCATCCATGATTAAAGCACAAGGGGTCGATGTGCAACTATCGGCACATACGGTCGGAATCAGATAAAGAAGCGTCAAAAGAGTGCTGAGATCACAGGATGCGAACTCTGTGTTAAATTTATCGCTGCATATGTCGATGCTTTTCCACTGGCCACAAAAACTGAAGTCTTCAATTAGAGGATAGTAGGCGAAGAAGCCAAAGCACATCTCGTCGGAAGTTGCTTCTCCGTAGTAGATCGTTGTATTCTTTTTCGTAGAATCATAGACGCAATTCACTTGGATATCATCGCCGGGTTTCACTTCAACCGAAATCTCATATCTGAAACATTTTGATAATAAAGCGAATTTATTCTCCATCTATTGTCATTATCATGTAGCCTATAGGTCTTCCAGACTACTGATTACAAGTTTTAGCACTGACCAGCATTTTGACATCTAGAAATCGGTGATGCAACAGCGCTGCAGGGTGGAATTGGTTTAGCGTCAACAATGCCATTCTTAGCCTCTTTGTCGCCATCAGACGGAGTGTTTAGCCTCCTTGGCGCTCTAGGGCGGAGTTCTCAAGGCTCCCCTATCAAGGCTATCAAATGTGAGAAATTGGCCAAGAAATGTCAGTTCAAATCACCAACTCGCGCTGCATCCTTGAGTGGACCTCGACCTCGTCACTTGCAAAATCCGGCATTTAGCTATAAATGGCAGGATTGCAACCAATCAGTTGACGTCTGACGAAGACTGCCCAGCACATGCCTTTAGACCATGTACAAATATATATATAAATATATATATTATATATATATTTATATATATAAATATATATATATATTATATATATAAATATATATAGTCCAAATGTCCAATATATATATTTATATACAATGTTCGTCTCCGCTGGGTCTTCAGCATCAGCAATGCAGTGCCAATCAGTAATCGTTGCTATTCACTGTGGCCTTCACTCGGTTGTGGCATTTCTAGTTTTGAATGCATCACGAATCAAGAGCTCTTAGTACGTCGTCAAAAGCTATCGCTCTAGACGAGACCGCATTGTTCGGAGACTGTGTGCATCAGTTTAAAATCTCTAACTTATTAATTAAGGCATTATTACTAAAGAAAAACTGGCTGTCCATAATAAACATAGGCATCCTTAGAGACAGCTTATCGTATTAATTACTAGAAACACTTCATCACTTGAACAACTTTCAGTTTGCGATGCATCCCTCAATCTTTTTAAGGTTTCCTGAAATTTTGAATATGCTACAGTTTAATGACGAAATTTGTTATTCTGAATAGTTTCACTTGTCATTACAAAATGTTATTCGAGGTGCGATATTTCGGTTCCTCAATGACTACTAAACTTAGCGAGTGCAATGTTACTAACATAGTCATTGCTGTGTTCCTAATGAATTCTCCTCAAACGTTCTTGTAGGTCTATTTCGAATAATTCTCTCCAGTGCATTAGGCTTTTGGCATCTTCTGAATTCTAAACATTTTGATAATAGTGCAATGGAACTTTCCAGGTTAGATTAGATTGTACTCTTCTACCAGTACGTGGTACAACAATTAACGCTTTTGATGACTCGAAACACTTACTCGGTCATTGTTGGAGTGTTGTAGTCGTATTCACTAACTTTGTCCAACATCTGCACCTGATTTCCATTGCGAAGTAAACGAATGTCACCGGACTTTCCTGTAAAATCCAAATGCAGTCTTAAGAATCAATACGAGGGCCATTGTAATACCATTAAGGACCTGACAATTCACAGGTAGGCCTAGATAACCTATTTATTACAGGTAGTTAGTTATCTAAACATTAAACATCGCAATGCTCAGTTAGCTATGTGCCCTCCCCGCCAAAGTGATACCCACTGTCAAAATGAGCACAAAGGCGATTAGCAATTAAGCCAAAGCGTTGCTCGGATGCATGTATACGATGCACCAAAAATGGGCTGACGCACACACGAATGGTACATCCAACTGATCCCTATCATGAGTTGATAAATGGCGCCATGTTCACAGCTCTTGAACCATGTTGCGCAGATGGTTTAGACTTTAGAGCGACGTCAGACGGAAGAATCCTTAGAGATCCGTCGTACTCGCATGTGCTGGATGGCTTGAATGACACAACATCCGGGTATACTAGCCCTGTTGTGAGTTTCCTGCCAAAATGCTTGGACTACCTGGGTCAAGACGCAGCTAGTAGTATATAATTATATTGAAAATCACCCAAAGCTGCATTGCATTAAATTAAATTAAACGCCATCACATTCCCATTGGTAGAAGGACGTCTTAGCGCAGTGTCTTCTACCATATGCAAGGGACAGCCAGTCTGCACTCCTCCAGAAGTTACATTAAATTTGTTACGCGCGCAGTCAAACCGAAATTTGAATCCGATGCGAGGTTAACACCCGCTCAGATATGATGCAGTAAGATTTCCAAGCGCTTGAAAGCCATGAGAAAATAGTAAGTTTTGAAGAAAGGAAGTGAATTTGAACTACGAAGAAAGAGAGAGACAGAGACAGAGTGGAAGAGAGAGAGAAAGAGAAAGAAAGAAACAGAGACAGAGACAGAGAGACAGACAGACAGAGAGACAAAGACAGAGAGGGAGAGACAGGGAGAGAGAGAGGGAAGGAGGGAGGGAGAGAGACAGACAGACAGAGAGAGAGGGAGGGAGGGAGTGAGAGAAAGAGAGAGAAAGAGAGAGAGAAGGGAGAGAGAGAGAGAGAGAGAGAGAGAGAGAGAGAGAGAGAGAGAGAGATAGAGAGAGAGAGAGAGAGACAAAGACAGAGCTGGCTGTCGATTCCAATCCTCAGAAGCACAGACATGAAATGCACGAGACCCATAACTGTTCTGAGTTGTGGCGCAGCAAAAAGCACCGTATTTGATGTTCGCAGGTGACGATGGAGAATTAAGGGGCTGGTAGTGACTAAGGGTAGGTTGGGGTTGAATGCTTCTAGCTGAAACAGGTCGATTCAAATTTAATTCTGGATTCAACAGGAAACCAATGTGATCAATGGAATTGGACCTTATTTACACTGAAACTCGCAGCAGTATGCGTAACTTGTATATATATATATAATATATATACATATATATATATATATAGGAGTTCTGTATGCGCTGTAGCCTGTTGGCATCAAGGTCTTTGAGACCCACAAAGATCGAATTAGCCTTATATCAAGGCGAGAGTAGGCGGTTAATGACCGAACCATATAGGCTAACTGCATGCTATGACTTGTGACATACTGTTAGTCAGAGTCCACGGATGTGACATATTGACATAATGTGATAGAAACAAGATTAACAAAGGTTTGTTTTGTGTGATTGGAATGTGGACCTTATGTTCAGGGTTACGACAAGTGCTTTGACATCATCTGAAACACCTGAGAGGTCGATGACAGAGAGCGATGGGAAAGAAGGCAAGCGTTGGCACGAACCGAACAGTATTGCCTTACACATGTGTGTCTGGGTTAATGGCCGAACCATTTAGGTTAAACGCAGCCATGCATACATAGATGAAAGGAACCCCTCATGCTTTAGTTTAACAGACCGATCAGTGTTTGACAAAGCAAAATATGGACCTGAGTACCACCCCCGTTCTCTTGTTGCTGAACTGTAGCTATTATAACGTGACCCGCTGCACGACTGATTGGGAATGTACAGTTTGTTAATAATAAAGGGTCGAAGACAGAAGTTCAAAAGGTAGGACCAGACCGAGCGGTACCGATGCCCACCGGTTGACATGATTCCTGTCACCAAGGAGGTAAGAAGGAAACCCGTTTGAGACAACCTCTGAGACACTGAGGCTCTACTTAAGTCTTGATTCTCGACACTTAAATAGAGTAATTATGTAGAAAGTGGTTGCTTATTTTAATTTTTACTACTATTCTCATTATCATTTTACTTTCATCACCGTCATCATCAGCAATGTCAACATCATTATGATGTTGTTGTTGTTTTAAGTGCATATTTACCCAATTTGTGCATGTGAAGAGTGGAGGATGTTAGGAAGATTGGTTGAGGCAAATGCTTTGTGCACTTGGAAGAGCAGGAGCCAGTGAATTTCACATCCGACTGACCGGGAGGAATCTCAAGGTAATTCTGTCCAATCATTGCAATCTGTCCTCGATTGGGACGCAGCTGACTTGTGTAAAAGATTTTCATTCCAGAAGAGTCCATGAGATTCGCATTTAGCTCAGGATTGTTCCAGTGAAGCTGTAAATAGAAGAGTCCTAATCAAAGAGAGGACTCATGCATAAAATTATATGGAAATCCAGCAATGAATGAACGCTTGTAGAATTTTAATCTTGCAAATATGTCTCAGTGCAAGAACACCAGTTGGGGTTTCAGCCATAGGAGATATTTCAAAGCAGTCCACTTGATAAGATTGTAAATATACATGTTTTGTTTCTTTGTTTGTATTTAAATGCAGCAAAATCATGTCTCAATGAATTTCATTGCCATCCATTTCACTTACTTGTAGGACTGCGTACTGGAAACCACCTGGTCCAATTCGGAATCCAAGCTGGCTATGAAGACACTGCCCAGAAACTCCAACTCCCCAGAGTCCAATCAACGATAGACAGTTCATCTGGTTGCCCATTCCACACTCAAAAGGTCTGCCGGCTGGGTTCTCTAAACAGCGCAAAGATTGAACGTTGTTCTTGGATCATATTATTCAATAGTAACTCTTGGTATGTGATTCAAAAGCTAATTATGATATTGAAATGTGGCAGGATTTAACATGTTGCGTTTTAGAATGTTAATGCAAACGTTACATAGCAAAACAATACTCTAACAAAATTCCACGTAGGCCTACATAGGCAAGAACAACGCCCCTTCATGTATTTGTAAAGTTCTGAAAATCAACCATTAACTTACTCATTCGTTAAATTGTTCTTGGTATCATTCATTTACTAGTTCTGTAATTCATTCGCTCCTTCATTCATTAATGCGTTGCATTAGTGTTCTCTTGCTCACTGCTCAGTCATGCATTCTTCCATTCAGCCGAACAACCGTTCATTCTTTTGTTCATTCGCTTTTTCGTTCATCGTTCATTCGTCAATCATTAAATCTATATTCATGACGTCATTCAGTTTAAACTATCAACATTGTTCAACCATTTCTAATACGATGATTTTATTTGTAAAGCTCGTTTCAAGTTTAAATCATGTCTATGACTTTTCTCAACAACAAATTAAAGCACGGAACCCTAAGTAACGCTAACAAAAGTGGTTCTCGTGGATATTTTTGTTCAGTTCATTTTGATAGCTACGAAGTGGTCAACTTCTTAACAATGTAGGTTAAGTCGATCTCTCCCAATAGGTTAATTATCGGCAATTTATAGATTTTACCAGCTGCATATTATGCAAACCTATTTGAAGTTGAATACAAGAGGCTGTCTTGCAATCTCAATTTTAAGCAATCTCAAGTCGTACTCTCTGCTTCGAAGCTCGAGTCCTATGATCATCAACTCCGTCTCTATAATAACAGCAGGTCAAGAGACGATTGGTAGACCTACATTGCGTTGGTTACGACGTCATCTATAAACGATCGCTTGTTCCATCGCCACTCCCCTATGATTATAGCTCGAGTTTTAGCACAAGCAACCTATTTCTGTTAACTATGGGTGTTGAAACCAAACTCTACAGTGCGCAGCTGTGTCAGTTTTCTCGTAAGCACGAAGGTTTCAATGAATAATTAATATGACAGCTCCATGTTTTCCATAAATGAGTTCCTTTGATAATCGATTGGTTCAAAAAATATTGATTTTCTGCCGCTGTGTGTTTCGTGACTTACCCATTGGTTCATCGGTGCATGCGAAGAGCAACATGTGATGTAGTATATGTGCGTTGTCTATGATTGGTTTGATGGCTATGATGTCATTCACGGAGTCGTTGGGTAAAGTGAATCGATGGCAAATGTAGGTCGTCTCTTTAGCGGGAACAGGTGTCATAGGAAACTGTAACGTGTAGTTTCGTACTCCTGCAAACAAATTTCATATATTATGCCTAATGATTTCATGATCATCTTTCCAAGTACGTCAAGTTCTACATTTCAATTGTCAACAGCAATTAGTAATTTATGTATCGCCAATCTAAGAATTAAGCGACCATCTCTATTCTAGCTGCTATAATGATTGTCTAGACTCTAGATGCATACGCACTCATACATATTTACCCACATATTGGACCCACATGTAGGTCTACACTTTACATGCATAAGTGCATACGTATGAACCTACGCACACTTCTAAAATATTCACACTCCTTGAATACGATGAGAAATTACTTTTACTGAACCGGGTTCCTTAGCAAGTGTCCTGAACAGCAATCAGTAAATTGCAAAACTATTGTGTACGATGCACACAGGTTCCAGCTCTGAAAGAAAGAAAGTCAAGTAGTCGACCGGGTTGGACGAAAAGAGTGGTCTCAGTGACATGATAGGTATCCCTTGACTGTCTGGTAAATTCTCTTGGCGTTGTAACTACGTGCTAATTGACTGTTAACACTCATTGGAATATGTACAACTGAGTTCGTTTTGAATGTCTGGAATAGTTTTACCTGAAGCGTTGATCGCCGGACAGTTGAATTTTTCCGGCATACAGTTCATCAGCCAAGAGTTCTTTGCAGAGCAGAGAGTCGAACCAACTGGCTCACAAACACCTTTAAATATTCAGAAAGATAATCGGTTTATTAAGTAATTGCTTTCCAGGATCAAGTAAAGCAACTTTCTGATACAATGTGGAATAAGTACAGTTAACGCATGTTTAAACCAGCTATTATAATTATTATTATTGCCTATCATAATTATTGTTTGTAGTAACAATAACCGTAATAGTAGTGGAAGTATTCGTGAAAGTAGCAGTAATAGTAGAAGCAACAGCAGCAGCAGCCGTAGGAGTTGTATCAGCATAGATATAACAAGTCTTTTCTGTTGGGATATTAATTTTGATGACGTGTCACTGCCCTATTTCATATCGCAGTCGCCGCTTCAGGACGGTTGGCTACATGCATGGATCTACGTGATAGACGAGTCCAGTATTGTCTATCGCGTATACTGCGCTCATTAGGCCAGTTCCCGTTATCCCAGTCCACATAAGAATCTTGCCAAACTAGTAGTCTAGGCCTTCCACTCTTCCGGTTTCCCTCAACGAGACCTGTCATCAGATATATTGCCCTCAATATGCCCCGTGGTTGTCTCAAAATGTGCCCAAAGTAACGTACTTCAGATCGAGGTGAGCACCGGAATACTGGACGTGTTCCAGCGGTTCATTTCTGGTCTCTGCCAATTTGCATGCCCGCTGGTTGGTCATCATTTATGTCCAAAAACTCTCATCATCTTTCTAATTCATTTGTTCTCAAACGCTTGAGTGCGTTTTCCTTCTGTCTCTCTGACGTCCAAGCGTCGCAACCATACGTTGCTACAGGCCACACCAGAGCGTCAAACAGCTGTAATTTAGTCGTATTGCTCACGAACTTGTTCTTCCAAGTTTTGTCAACTTGACCGTGATCGCCATCCTCATGGCCAGCCTTGATTTCACCTCGCTGGCGCAGTCCGCACCTATCGTCACTCTGCAGCCCAAATACACGATGGAGTTTACTTGCTCCAGTCTTCCGATGCCCACCTCGATCTCAAGTACATCCTCTTTGTTAGTATTTGTTTTTGTCTTTGATGCATTCGTCGCCATGTTATATTCCCCCTCAACACTTTCGACGCTATTCACAAACATTTGTAATTTTTCCGGTGACGTGGCTAATATTAATGTTGATATAAAAGCCATATCTAGGTATTAATTAATACATTCAAATAATAAGCCATGATTTGCACAGTAACCTATACAAACAGGTGAGAGAAATCTTTGAATCATATGAATAAATGAAAAAAGGATTACATCATATTTTTGGCTTACCTGGATGAGAAAGGTTTGTGCTGAACGCAGGAGTGCCTCCGTCCATCCATGTACAGTTAGGATCCCCCAACTCTTGACCATTTGTCCTTCCATCCCCATCTGAGTCCTTCTGGCACAGAGTCCGGTTCCATGTCTGATTATTTGGATTGAACAGAATCATCAATCAATCGCATGCATGTCATACGAAAGTAATAATAGCTATTTTCCTGGTAATAAATTGGCTCAAAATAATGTCAAACTACTTTATTCACAGGAAGCGCTAGAACTCGAATCTTAGGCATTGCAGCAGACCAATAAAAGCGCCATTGAAAGACTGCAATAATAACACTTTTATTAACGTCGTTACGTGATGAATGAGGTAATCCATCTCCCCGCCTGGTAGTCGGGCGGGGAGATGGTATCGCCACTGACAGTATAAGGTCAGTACACTCGTTATGGCTAAGTAGTGACACAGGCGCTGGTTCAATTATGCTGGGATCTACTTAAGTTGAAAAGTGATGATTACTATGCAAAATATGCCAACAAGAACTTTCAAAATTGCATCGTTTTCATTTAAACACATTTGATAAAACCGACATCAACTTCACAGTTCACTTACGTGGTTATTTTCAGCGAAGTCCAATCCGAATTGGTTTCGCACTCCTGTTCCGTAGACATTCTGGTGCCCGACACCTGGCCATGTGGTGGACAGATTGCATGGATTGGGTACTTTGTCTCCGTTGGGAATCTTTGCTTTATAGGGCGAATACGCGTTAACCTTCAGACACAGAGCTGCCAGCAGGGCACTCAGTAGAAATCGCGTAAACATCTGCGTGGACAATGAAGTAAGTTACATAATCGTAATCGCAATCTCCAAACTTCTAAAACGCCACTTGAAAGCTAAGCGCAGGGCACCAGCTTATTCCCGAGCGCTGTGTCAAGTCAGAGAGGTTCTCCAAAGGATAGTCCGTGGGAGGGGATAGTCAAGTAGCGGCTTGAGTCATATTATGTAATACATGTATCTCATACATGTCATAAATACGTACATGTATGCAAGGTATATATACATGTATATTAACGCTTGTATTAGCATGGATGTCAGTACGTATATATATTGAGTATGTATGTATGTATGTATTACATTTATGTATGTATGTTTGGGTGTGTGTATGTATGTATATATGTATGTATGTATGTATGTATGTGTGTTTGCATGTATGTATGTATGTATGTATGTGTGCATGTGTGTGTATGTATGTACGCATGTGCATATTAGCATGGATGTCAGTACGTATATATATTGAGTATGTATGTATGTATGTATTACATTTATGTATGTATGTTTGGGTGTGTGTATGTATGTATATATGTATGTATGTATGTATGTATGTGTGTTTGCATGTATGTATGTATGTATGTATGTGTGCATGTGTGTGTATGTATGTACGCATGTGCATATGTATGTTTGTATTATATGTATGTATCTAAGTATGTATGTATGTATGTATGTATCTATGTGTGTATGTATGTGTGTATGTGTGTATGTATGTGTGTATGTATGCATGGATTGATGGATGGATGCATATTATGTGTACGTCTATGTATTGATGGAATACCAATCAGTACAATTGGAATTTGATAACGCCTCATCGCATGGCCCAGATATTAACTCTGTGATAATCTCACGATTTTAAATATCATTAAAGACAATACAAGCCGCTAGTTCCGTGGGACCACCTGTCAACCACGAAAAGCTGCATACATACAATGCAAAACAATACAAAACTCGTTTTGTTCAAATGGAGAATCAAACTGACATGACGCAATTTAACATGCTCAATAAAGTAAACGATCGTCATTTTATAGCGCAATTTTTTCAAACTATGCTAACTTAGGAGTCTCTATATCTTTGCACTCCAACTACAACTAGCTCAGCAGATATTTCTACATAGACGTTGAGTCATGAAATTCCTATCATTTTGGCTTTTAGAGAAATCCATTGGACCTGGACATAAACTATACACAGTGCATGATAAGTACTTCCTCAGGACATGATTAACGTCCGCATTGACTGCCGTTAACTGGCGGATTTTCCAGCCATCAGTCATAATTCCCGTTATTGGTGTTGAGGTTTGGAGGTATGGTATCAACACCTCCTCATCCTATTCAGGAACTGGTAAATAGCGACAAACAGCCAAATGTGAAGAAGCCACGGCATCGGTTATGATGGCTGTCCAGTTCAAACTAAGACTGTTGTGCCATGAATTAACCGTTATCTCGTCAGGTCATTGGCCGACATTCCTGGATAGGCAAGGTGATGCGTTAATTGCAGGGAAACACATAAGGCCTAAGCTTCGTCATTTAAGACGTTATGAAAGACGAACCGACCTAGGGTCTAAGCTGCAAGATAGGACATAGACCCATCAAACTTCACAAGTGATCCGCAGAGTGGTTCTCTGAGGCTCGCAAATATTTGTTGCAGACAAATACCAACAGCGATTCCATCAGCCTCGATGATCCAATTCAAAACCCGAAGGGATACTGGGATATAGATTCGCGCTATTATTTCAGCTCTTCCTTTGAATTTAATAACTTCTGACTCAGCGGCTGCACCGTTGACCTCGTGTTCGTACAAGTGAAGATGAAATTAACGAAGAAGCGGGAGTAGAAGTTTAGGAGGAGGATGTGATCGTAATCGTAATCTCAGCATTTCTACAGCGCCCACAAAAGCGATGTCGCAGGAACCAGCTTATTCACAGACGCATAATGTGAACGGCATAGGCCTACTCGCAGCCCTGAAGCTGCTTCACCCAGGTATTTGAATTGAAAAACCTATCCACAGCTAAGTGACTCCACTCCTTAGTCTTTGAACTCAGCGATTGCGTCACTTCGCCCAGAAACTGTTTGCGAGCAACTCTACCCAATCGTCAGATGGCGATCGACGATCGTGATTTCTCCGAATGACGCCGTAGTTGCGTATTAAGTAGCAACGCCATCACGTGACGTTAAAAACAAGTGGTCGGCGTTATTTACATGAAGTATTGGAAATGTTGGGCAATTCGAAATTTAAGTTGATTTCAAATTTAGTAATATCAAGTAATAACAGTAACAGCCTAAGTATGCTGAATATAGTCACGTCTCTAAGAATTCACCTAAGAACGTCTCGTCAAAATGTTCATAGGCCCTATCGCCAGAGCATTCCTTCGCGAGTTTTTTAAGGGACGCATAAACAGACAAAGATTATAATCATTGTTATTAGTATTAGTCCTAATGATATTATCGTGACTAGTATCTTTAACCAAGCCTCGTTTGATTAGTCAATACTCGCTTCATCTATCTGGTCATAACCAAATCATCGTCTGAGAATTATCTTCGCGTATTTCCAATTTTTTCCAAAAATGCTTATCGAGTTGATTTGCAGCAGAATATTTCTACCTTTCTTCCGTTTCAAAGAGACACGATAGGTCATTTTAAAGATATTCAACGAAAACTAATTATGTCCTGCTTCCAGAAACCTTTTGTAGTAGGCCTAGCTTCACCTTTGAATGGAGATGCGAAAAAGTTTTCGTGGAATCATGGAGGTGTCCTTGTTGTATGTCTTGAGAAAACTCATCATTGAATGGACAAAGGAGATCCAACAGTATAACACTTCGCGTGGCCGGATTATAGCGCGATATATCCAGACAAATTAATAAATTTTTCGTTCAAATATCCGTACTGTAGCCATGGACATTTTAACGAAAACATTCGTTAATGATTATTCGCTGCTTAATTTTATCGTTTCATGTCTATGTTGTCGGGTGGATGATTTGCATTGTTTGAAAATTAATTTTATAGAAGAATCTCTCAAAGGAAACTGCAATTGTAAATTTTTTCCACGCAGCTTTTCATGTAATATTTGTGTTTTTTAAGATAATGTAATATGACATTTCTAGGCCCAACAGAATTTCGTCAAGTTTAATTGCACTGAAACTCTTATAGTTTCGTCCTTTCCCGCCAATACTTCTGACTGGGTTTTCTCGGACTTATTTAGGCTAGACATATGCAAGGATAGTAATAATTATCACGCAACGAAATAGCAGCCTACCGTTTTCTTGTAAGAACGTTCTAGCACATACAATTGCCAAATGATGCTCACTTGAATCAACACAAACAAATGCTTGAGAAATCAATTTACGTTGGCTTATATTCCAAGGAGACGACACGTCCCATGATTTTGAGAGGAGCTCACGTGATGTGAATGCGATTGAGTCCAGCGCTGGCACCTGAGCGCTATTCGTACGTCTTCGTGAACTGATTGAAAAGCTTTACCACTTATGTATACGTGTTTACCTGCGATGCCTAGCATTGCACGCTATTTGAATTTGATCTGGTCTGCATGTGCTTCTGTGTTCAGCAGATTCACTTAAGTTAAACTCACATTTCTCCTAATTTATGCGTCTAAAATCATTCATTCAAGCACAAGATTCTCTTAGACTCTCGTATAATCTCGTATAATCCTAGCCTATAAATTCTCGCATAATCAAATTTCTTTCTAAGGAAAAATTTCCGTCTGTCATACATTTAACGCACTAACCTGTTTTTAAATTCATGCATAAAATAATAGGTCAAGCTGCAACTCGCTTATATCTAGTCAATTGCGAGATTCAAAGGTTTCAAAAAGTGGTCGAGAACTAACGCAGAGAAGAGAATAACAGTTAACAACGAACGACCGCTTCTTGTAAGAATTTGAGGCGATGATGAGACTATAATGGGACAGGACATAACATGGACATATTATTTGAAAGTGATACAGTGGTATAGTCATCCTGATGATGATACATGCAGTCTTACCTCTGATCCAATCTAATCACGTGACCTATCTATAATGAGAACAAATGTAAAACGTGATTAATGGTATACAAAGGTCGTTCATGAAATGTCCCTAATGTGAAAATGAACTCACTAAACTTACGCCTCTAGAAATAACACAGACCTGCAGTTAACTCTATAACAGACTTTGACACCCCCTTTTAATATTCTAAACAGACCCTTACGTCAATTTTTTAACCCCACCCTCAATTCTTCAGTTAATCATGGAGTCGTGGCGACTGATTCCTTTCACCCGACATCGTCTATTCCGCTTAACAAAGGGGTGATTGTTGTTGTTGTAGGCCCTACTCTCTCTCTTGTCATATACGGCGTCCAACTGATGCTCATTTTCTCATGCAACCTCAATGGGTTTCAATTGCTGAGAGACGCGATTCAGTCAAGAGGAATAGAGAATGCGCATTTATTATTGAGAAATGTCTTTCATCGAATACTACACTGCAAGTAAATAAGTGTAAATGTACTCGATTGCATAATAATAGCGAAAGTCGTACGTCTTCTGCTATTATCCCTTTTCTATGCGTTGATCGCGTGAGATCATTACTAATTCACCTTCGCTGAGTTTCGTTTTAATGAGCGTGAGCGCCATTTAAGTGCGCGAGTAAGAAAGTGTGTTAGAATGAGAGAACGAAAACGAGTTAATGATTAATTAATTAATTATGCATTTGTGTGTTTTTGTACTTTTGCAGTTGGTCAACAACTTTAGGCAAATCATTTGCCATTTCATATTTTTAGTCGTTATAAAAATGCGAAATAGGCCTATGTTGATTGACAGTTCGCATTTGATTAGTTTAGAACAGCGTTTTCCAAACTGTGTTCCGCGGAACCCTAGGGTTCCGTGAGATGATGACACTGGTTTTCTGATATAATCCTTATGCGAGTCACTTTATAAAATGTATAGTGTCCTTATATATTCTAGCTTGCAAACTGGCGAGAGCATTATAAGTAATTAGATGTAAAGCTGTAAGGTGCGTATGCAGTGAAGCCTCAAAGACGTTGTTTTAAGTTTAAAGAAGTTAATTTTTTAACAAAAGTCTTATGTGAAGTTGTATTATAGCAGTATTTTGAATTTTTTAAAGTTAAATATGAGTCGCTGAGTAGGCAGTAGGCTATAAGGAAGAATGCAAGCGCTTCAAATATTTCTATTGTAACAGAAATAGATCCTGAATTAGAAGCACGTGATACAGAGCTAAATTTAGTGTCACTTGCGTGCTCAACAAAGACAAAATACAGAAATCGACTAAACGATGCATCCGATAGAAGAATTCAGCTTTTAGCATCAAACCAAAGATCAACAAACTTTGCCTGAAGACGAAACAAAAGCTTAGTAGGCCAACACATTAAACATTCTTAAACTTGGCGCATAATTTTACCTGTCTTGCTGTGCGGTCTACTTCGTAGCTCTGTTTGTAAATGAGCTGGACAACTTGAAATATTTTACACGAATTTTTTCATTCGAGGCTTTTTGCCTAACATCATATCATGTCATTATCATCATAGTTGTATGGTCTCGAGACAGTGTCTCGGTCTTGAGACAGTGTCTCGGTCTCGAGACAGTGTCTCGGTCTCGAGACAGTGTCTCGGTCTCGAGACAGTGTCTCGGTCTCGAGACAGTGTCTCGGTCTCGAGACGTCTCGAGATAGTTTTTAAGTGTCTCGGTCTCGGTCTCGGAAGCCTCTTGTCTCGGTCTCGAGGTAGTGTCTCGAATTTTTAGAAACTGTTTTGAAGTGAAAGTCTTGTTCTGTCTCGAATAAGCGATCTCGAAAAGCTTAGCGTTAACTGTCTTAAAATCTTAAACCGGAATCTATACGAGAAACGGTTATTCTGGTTAACGCGCGAGTCACATGATACTGAAAATCAATTTAATAGATGGATGTCTGAGAGAGAACGTGAAATAGTGTAGTTTGCTTTTACACAATTTGAAGAAATTGACAAAACAATAGCTATGGCGGGCCGTTTGTCATTGATGTAAGACCACCATAACAGAAACGATCGGAACTACTTCGAGTTTCTCAGGGTGAGTAAGGATATGCACAAATTTATAATTTCGTTTGGTATTTGGTATCGAATATGCTTGTTTAAAATCATCTAGAAGATTTCAGACGTGTTTAAAAAGGCTTTCTTTATACTATTCAGAAGATAGGCCGAGGAAGAGGTATCGAAAATGATAAAACGCGGCAATATAAAAACTGTTCTCGGGAATTGATACTGTATAGACCTAGGCTACATAATAAGTTTCAAATTGAGATTATAGATGAACATTATTCCCTAGAACTGATACATTAGTATTTTGCAATCTTTTATATGAGACCACTTGTCTTTTACTGTCTCGTACTGTCTTGAACCTAGTGTCTTGGTCTCGGTCTTGATACCTCACTGTCTCCGTCTCGATCTCGGCACCTCACTGTCTCGGTCTCGTCTTGGTCTTGAAGTTTAAAGTCTTGCATACAACACTGATTCTAATCTAGACCTAAACCTATGATTGTCTGCATTCTCAAGCGTTTTACCCACAACAGAATATGTTCAGTTTTGAACGGGGGTTCCTCCCAAACAAATTTATGGGCAAAAGGATTCCGCGGTCAAACAATATTTTAAACGCTGGTTTAGATTATGCCTAGCGCGCCGGATGTACGCATTGCATGTGTGTGCGTGCGTGCGTGCGTGTGTTTGTGTGTGTGTAGGTATGTATGTCTGTGCATGTGTGTGTGTGTGTGTGCACTTTGCAGAAATAATATTGTTTCCCTTGAGAGTCAAATTATCATGACCAACTTTACAACTCTAGGGGTTGGTTCATTTTTATTATTTGCCTAATCGGTCATTCCCTCCACTATGTTGTAGCAACCGGAAGGAAACTCTTATGCTCGGTTAGCGCCAAAGAGCTGGTAATTTTTCCACTGTCCAGAGCGTAAGGATTAATAACTAAAAAGAAAAGACACAGCTAACTGGTAAATATACCTATCCTATTTCTTGTATATAGGCCTACTGTTGCCCATGTCTAAGTACTTGAATCTTAAGTACACGCAAGTGCAAAACAACCATTTTAACAAAATAACAATTAAAAGTTACAATTTCAGTAATACAACTTGACCCCCTAACTTATAAAAGTTATAAAATTAGTTATTACCATTACAAAGTAGACCTACAATCAAAAAATTACTATTGCAATATTACAATCACAAAATTGCAAAGACAATATTTTACAAAGCTACAATCTCAAATTCTGATTGGTTCACATATTCTTTCAATCATTCTTCGCCCACCTATTCATACGTTCAGTCAATCGCTCAAGTTTTTATTGATTCTTCAGTTGGTTCATTTTTCGTTCGCTCATTCGTTCAACGATGATCATATTGTGCAACGTTTGTGTCATACTGGCCTTCTTTCACGCGTGTTTTTAGACAACTTTCAATGACACGATATGATATGTCTAAATCTATTCCAAGTCATTGTATGTATGTATAATTGAATGTATAATTGAATGCGCCTATGAATACAATTTATTATTATAGTGTGGCACTATTATATATAAATATATTATTATATATGGCATGTACTCTATATGAGCATGGTAAATACATCCCGTAACTAGGCACAGTTTTCTCTTTCACAAATATTATTATTATGCACGTATACCTAGGACATAATAATGCCACGCACGCAAATAGGATTTGATGGGTCAATTTACTTAGGCTTTCTAGCCTAAGACCTGAAGCGTTTCGAGGTCTTTAGAGTCTGTGATTGAGGGGCGTTATTTCGGCGCACCTTAGAACACTATTCACTATTTGGTGTCATGTGTTCTTGCCATCGGTTGGCTAGTTTGTGGCTGTTTAACGACGCTGTGCCGTAACGAAAGTGATTAAAGTCGTCCTCCTTATTCGTCCAGGCAATGAGACTGGCACTGTCAAAGCACAAGCAATGGAGGTTGGAGCGACTCTGGCTATATATAGCCATATATGGAACTATTGCTGGACTGAAAGTCTGTCACCGTTTGTACTTAGACAGTGCCAGTCCCAAGCTTGGAGAAAGGAGGAGGGCAACGCCAACTCATCTTTGATATGGAACGATGTCTTAAAAAATCAACAACTATTAGTCACTCATGCCTAAGTTGGTATTTTAACAGTAACCCTATTTCGCTCGCAGTTACAATCAGTGAATCAATCAATTGACATCAACTTCATATAGCGCCCCCTCAGAAGCGTTCCCGGCCCAGTCGCGACAGAGAAACACAGATTTCAGAGATGAGTAAAAACAAAGGAATTTACCATTTGGAGAAAAAGTAGCTCTAACAAGTGAACGTAAAAACATGGTTTTTTCGGGACCTTCTTTTATTGACTTTTGGTAATCTGGTAAATGGCGCAATCGATCTATTTCCTTAAGAGATCATTTATGATGTAAACTTGCCGGAGTGGAGCTCGTCAAATAGGACTCGATCAAGTGGGTAAACGATATTTAATTATGTGCATATTTTGTCATTTGTTTCTCGTGTTTTGAGTTATGTCCGTAAAAATTTAATTTCAGCTATGTATAGGTCGACGGGAACATACCGAAAAAAGAGTTGAAAGAACTCTGACAAACCGACGATCCGACGTCGTATTCATGACAAACTTTACGCAAGCCAAGTTAAATAAAAGAGGGTAATAAAAGTAAACGTTCGAATAATTTCATGACCGAGAGAGCTCCGCATTGCACGATGAGAGCGAGTACAAAGGGACAAGCAACTCCCCCCCATGGACCAACAGAACAGAGAAATCACAGATCTGTTTTATATCATTTCCAGTCTATAGATCAAGTGTCCAAATATAATTCTGGAAAAGTCAGCGCAATATTGGTTTATAATAAGGCTTCAAATATCAAATTCTAACCAATTTTGAAAAAATTCACACTGTTAATTAATAGGATCCATGTTTCATTTCTCCGTTTACCACATGAGCATATGCTTCTCATCTTATAAAAAAATGTCTTTATGCAAAAGTATGATGAAACATTTTAAATGTATAAGCGTCAAAAGAGAATGAACCGCCAAATGTTTCACTTGTAATATGCTCGCACAACAATCGAATGAAATTACTGATATAACGGCGATCGCGGGTCGTTCTACGGCACTACACGTTCCTGGTTATTTTTCTTTACTCGTGCCACAGAAGGGTCTTTCACACTCTCACGTGTCTCCCTAAAAACACGAACGAGTCGACGTCTTCGTCTGATTACATGTTTGCACTCAGTCTGCGCTTGTATGCTCATACAACAATTCGTTTTTTTTACTCTTCAGCTCAAAACTTGTTCTGCAGACTTTTTATCATAAGGTAAATCGTATGCATAACTCATGTTTGAACGATGGGTGTGACCTAAATGTGCCCTCTCAGACTTCATTTGGACTACTTTTCGGATAACCCGTAAGACCTGACGCCTGTGAATAACCTGGTGTCGTGCGCTTGGCTTGCGAGTGGCGCTGTAGAAAACTGGAGATTAAGATTACAATTATATGTGCCGTGAAGCTGGGATTCAACCCCCAATAGCAGCTCCCCTGTCTTTGTCGAGATCGTAGTTCAATGAGTGCTGTTAACAACTGAAACTCTGATTTCCACTTATGAAACTTGTGATCGACCGATGTAAGGCATTAAACGCATCAAAATCGACTTCCAGCTAAAAGATACCATCACACTGCATCCTCTCACTCATCATCTTCGATTACACCGCGCAATCCCTTTCTTCGTCAAAGACTCACCTCTCGACTGCGTCCTACAACTCCTCTTTCTTCTCCGTTCACTTCCAAACTCAGCCTCTTCAGAGACCCCCACGCGGTTCACTTACACCTACCCTCCTCTTCTTCCTCCGTCTAAATTAAATATTGAACAGCGCATGTGATTACAACAGCTCTCTCTCTCTCTCTTTATATATATATATATATAGGCTCGAAGTAAAAGAATCATCTCATCATGTTCGTCGCTGAGTCCATAAATTACGTCTTGGAGTTGATAGTGGGTATATGACCTCAACTAGACAGTCGTTCAACCAGATGGAATCCGCGGTTATAAACTTTAGAGATACTTGACTTTACTAATGGAAATTAGACTGGAGGTTCGAGGAGTTTTCATTTGTAAGGTAGACCTATATTTCTCGTGCACTTCTTAACGGTTAATGCCTTTCCGGAACTGTAAAGTTTGCAAATGTGAAGAATCCCTCAACTGGTTAATTCTTCTCTGGAGATGTATCATTTAACAAAAATGGTGATTAATAATTAGCAGGCAAAATCGCTACAAGAAACGAGAGACGCCCAAAACTGCTCATCTGGCATCTGATCGGACTTGCGATCCGACATCCTATCTGACATTTGATCCGTCATTTAATCTGACATAATATATGATCAGACGTGTTTGCTCTGACTATGCGCCGGTGAATCATTAACTGATGGATACTCTTAAGAAATTTCGGAGAAGTCTCTTTCGCATTCTTTCATTTTCTGTGACTCGCAATGAAAACTGACCGAAGAACTGAACTTGTAGTAGAACTGAGATTTTATCGTTGCAAAGGGTTTAAAGAGTCGCAGACATCAACTTAGTCTCACGTTTGTTGACGGAATCGCCCTCTTTCGATTAGTAAGGAAAGAATCTTGAATCCGATGTCGAGTAAAGCTACTTCTGTCCGCATTTTTGTTAGGATTTATCCAATCCGTTTACAATGAATTGAATGGGCGAGATGATCTTTAGAGACTGGTGTATCGGGTGTTGTGCGATCAGATAGTCATTTTTAAAATGTTACTTTGGGGCGGGGCTCTTGCCTTGGTTTTTCATAGAGCAAAAATAACGGCTCGCCATAATAATTCTAGCATAAGTAATCAATGATGGGGACTTTTAACTACTGTAGTTAACTAGTTAACAACTTTTATTAGGTAGTTATAAGTTGACTACAATATTTCACATTAGTTAACCACATTTTTTCCTATTTACAACTTCCGTCTTACAGGAATTTCTGTTATTTCACAACAAACATGGACGTTGCCCAAATAATCACATGAGTAAATTTGCTGCGTAATTGTTTCTTTAAAATTTACGCAGAGCTTCTATACTAATGTGAGGAAGTGGGTTCCTCTCAAAACTATATATATAAAAAGTGATTCATTGACAAACTGACAATGACAATCTGACAGACCAACTGTACATTCATCATCATTTTCTCTACGATCTTTGGAATTTAGGCTACCCACTCAGAATAAACCCTGTCTAAACTTCGGTCTACTACTCTGCCGTCTAGAATGCATGAGCCTTTCCAGGTGAAATTCTGCTAAACGGTTACGTAGTTTGGTTTTTAGATTATTCGTCAAACTGAAACTCCGTTACAGTCAACACTTGAAGCTAAGAAACTTTCTCCCAGGGGCAGCGATCTCGCTTGACAGAGGGGACACCCAATGAGGCGGGCGGGACATGTGGGGCTCACACACGTAAAACGTGTCCCATTCCTGTAAAAGGTGACGGGACTTGTTCCCCTCGGGCCTCGACCCCCAGGATCGCCGCCCATGAAGTGCAAATATGACCATATCTGGATTGTTAGAAGAGATCAGTGTACTTTTAATCCTCTCAGTTACAACAGACTAATAGCGGTTCCACTGTTGAGTGATAGCACCAATGTCATCGTTTCCAAAAAGATCCTTGTATTTTGAGAAGAGACTCTTAATTAATTTTGATCAACACCAAACTTAAAATTGGCTTGCATTGTGTAGTGGCTTCACAATCAAACTTTGTCTACTCTTGAACTTCCTTTTCGAGTAATCTCTCTTTCTTGCACTCGGTGCAAGAAACGAGCGCAAACTGACTTTAACTAAAACAAAGCAGCAGATGATATCATTATTTTAGCGGAAAGCTTACCGACGGCGCGTGGTTGCATTAGCTGTAACATACGGCCCTTGATACGGGCATTTTGGCCGTGCAAGAGCTACAAATAGAATATGAACCAATAGCATCCCGGGTATACACGCTAAAGAGTAGGTCAAAACGTGTATTAGAGCAGTTAATTGTACGTCATTGTAATTAGCTTTCAATTTATTTGCACTTTTCTATTCTGTCCAGGTAACTGTTGGTTTAAAGTTCACCTTAATATTTTCTTGTTTTCAGGGGAAAATGCTTTGTGCGCACACTATTTAAATTCTTGTGTGCGCTGGCTCCACGACCATGTGCGCCCGCACATGAGCACAACTTAGGGGAACACTGATTATATGAGAGACAGGAGGTGATTGAGAAATTGAACGGAAGCCAGAAGATTAAGAAATAATTATATTGAATCTATTGTAGAATCCTGGTCACAGCTCGTGCGTTGACTCCTGCCCCGTATCGTGCGGGGTCTCCAGAGCCAGTAGTAGCGCCTATAGACCTAGGCCTACTATGTAGAGAAAACAAATATCAAAGTTCAATTTTCGTCCGCGAATCATCCGATAGACACACACACACAGAGAGAGAGAGAGAGAGAAACTGTTCATTGGTAGTCGATTGTTTTAGTGTTCTAATTGTTTTCCATTCCATGAGTAAATCCTGATTATATCGTTCTTAACGAAGAGTTCTTCTTGGATCGACGGGAATTGATGGACTCGGAAGCATCGAAGAAGGCGTCTGTCCGATCTTCGTTATCTTCGTTTCATTGAAAAACACTAAGAGAAATGTTATAAGTTGGTCGAATGACACATTTTCTTTGTTGCAAACTACATGTATAATCTATTACGTGCTGTACATCTGCACTCTAGTGAGGCAAAAACACTTTCCTTCTGGAGATATGCTCTGCTGCTTCCTATTTCTCCCTCGCCACTCACTCCTCCACCGAACAGAAAGACCGTCTCGTATATGGCCTTAATATATATATATATATATATATGGACCACAGTGACCACGGTTACACGTGTCTTAGCCTTATATGCATATTACATAATGTAGAGACACAGACAGAGACTGGAACAGACACAGACAGGGTCAGACAGGTAGACAGATAATGAAACACTAAAAAATGTAAACAAATGTGCTATGTATACGTCTATACTTTAATCAGAGGCAATTCTAAAGAGAGAGAGAAAGAGAGAAAGGTAGATGGATAGATAGTTAGATACATAGACAGATAGATAGATTGATAAATAGATGATTGATTGATCGATCGATGGATTGATTGATTGACAGACAGACAGACTAACATACAAATATATCAATTGATAGATCGATAGGGCCAAGTTCCGTCGATAGGGTAGAGCGATTACTATAAGTGTTGACCTTAGTGCTAGACTAGAATCATAACAATTAGCATTTGATCTCAAAGCTTCTTCATACTTAACAACTAATATCCGATATTTTCTGTGTGTTCTACATCTAAATTTTAACAACTGAACCTAAACACGCGTAATAGAAGAAGCGTCACGTCTACTCCATTGATCATAATATTAACGAAAATACAATGCAATACAATGTAGAATCTCACCTTCGAATGATCTCCATTGATTCAATGTAGAATTTCTGTTGGATTCAACTTCTCGAGTCCAACTCCACTTCTTCCGCCACCACACCGCTCTCTCTTCATCCCCCTCCACCCCTGCCGTCGTCACTTCGCCCTCTCCCCGTCCGCCTCCGTCCATCTCCATTCATTCCATCCCTTCCCCATCTCGCCTCATTCCGCCCCATCTCCATTCATCCCATCCCGCCCTCTCCCCATCCCCTACCCCTCTTCCCCATTCCCTCCGCCTCTTCCACCCTCTCCTCATCCCTCTCCGCCTTTTCCACCCTCTCTCCATCCACCTCCCCACTGTCACACCTCCACCCCTTCATCCCACCTCCCCTCGACTCAACACAGAACAACTGATAAATTCAAAGTGATAATAATATGGGTTTACGGGTTTTTACACCACTCCAGAGTTCCAGCAGTAACACGAAAAACACACTACAAATAATAATAAAAAATACAGAGCCCCATCTCGCCTCATTCCACCCCTCATATCGCCTCATTCCGCCACATCTCCATTCATCCCATCCCATCTCCATTAATCCCATCCCATCTCCATTCATCCCATCCCATCTCCATTAATCCCATCCCATCTTCATTCATCCCATCCCATCTTCCCTCATTCCACCCCATCTCCCCTCATTTGATACCATCTCGGTACCTGAAGAAACACAGCAAACCAAAAGAAGATTAGGCCTATTATTAAAACATGTTATGACAGATAATAAAGTATCCTTATAGAAAAGAATAAACTATTTGAATCATCTGTTAGATCCGGTCTCATCTGTTGGTACCGAACCCACAAACATCCGGGTTCTTCGTGACCCAGCCTTAAAGCAACCCGATCAACGATCGCTGCTGCGTTCATCTGTGCGTGAAGTTATGCAGGTGCCACGCTTCCGTCCATCACTTCGGGCCCAAAGTGTCATCTTACACGATTGTACGTCTCAAATATTACTCTTGCAATATGCTTGACCAGCTCTCGAGTTAACCCATTTCTCAAATCACTTGAACGAGATTGAGTTGCGCTGGTTCCCCGCTCGCTTTTAGTACGCTCTATATTAGTCGTTAAAATGCCAACTTTTAATGTCTCAGTTTCATTGAGCAGATTTCAAAACTGCTTCTCACATTTGCTAATTGCCTTATTTCTTGCTTCACCGTTGCCACCAAAAAACAACACATGACTATTCTGCACCGGCCACCAGTCACCCACACAGAAGCTTATCACATCACCGATCGGATCATCGTCCATAGAGTATAGGAACTGATAAGATGGGGCTCTCTATCAACTTTAAGTCATAAACTACGCAATTTGGCAATATTATTAGCAGAATGAGCCAATTCAGTTAGGAGCAACGAAGAGACGTCACACTCTCAGCTGATCAGTTAAGCCTATATGCCTCAATTATAGATCTGAGAATTTACCATTGCATATAATGCTAACATCAAGCATAGGCCTACATACGTAATCGGCCATCGACTGATCCCTTGGCCATTATGATATAATGGTATTATAAAAGTCACTCGATAAGAATAGATTAGAATGAACCAGAATAGAATAGAAAAGGAGGCTATACCTACACAGACTCCGATAATCAAGCCAGTTACGTTTGGTTCCTTAGGTAAGGTTTCTATCTTTTAGTGGCATTCCATTAAATTTTCATATACGGATAGATTTAAGGCAAGTTTATCTCTCTATCCTCATGTCTGGTCTCGTACTTCACGTCAGTCGCATAGATGGAGATTGATTGATAGATAGATAATATCATGATTGGTCGGGTATTTAGAATACTAAAATAGTACCTCTGCTCCCATCTGTGTTCTCAAACTTGTTCTACATGGGCTCAGACATCCATACTTACTGCACCAGGAATTCACGCGCTTACCGCCCTGTTAGACCCCGGACAAACCTATGTAAATTTAGTCTCAGATCTTCAGGTCCGCAGATCTGGAACGCTAATCAGCTCGCAATTCGTTCTTCCAGTAACCGCCCACATACCTAAAACTAAGTTGGGTACATTTCTAGTTAATGAAATTGCTCGATGCTCTCTAAAATGATCAATCAAGAAACGGGGGCATGCAGTTGGTCTCACGTTCGTCCATGGTCCATCCCCACTCGTCGCTCGTGCACACACACGCTTTAGTTGAGCTCGTTAACTAAGAATCTGTTTGGTTTCTGGGAGTCGGTTGCAAACTCTTATGGGTTACTGGCTCTTTAATTGCCCGATATTCGTAGTACCCTATTACAGAAGTAGACACGATATTAATACGTGGTTATCTAATCTGTTCTTTTGTTAATTCTGCTACTTGGGTGTCCCCTACTCCAGCTGGATTTCCATCCCTTTCGGGGTTTCCCCCTCCTGTATCCTTTAGTTTATAATATTTATTGTTAGTGCATTGAATACTGCTTGCTATGGCAACAATAAACGATATTGAATAGAACAGTTACAATACGTTACCTCATGCAAACCGGTGGCAGTCCTCTTTTCAAGACGTTGAGTGCAGAATAGCGCGATCGTCTGCACGAGTGGCGCAGATCTTCCGAACAGATCGATATTCCTCTCGCGAAACATCGAGAATTTGGAATCCCCAATGGTCGCTGTTTTTCTCAATGGTGCGGCATCTGCGGTCACCTCCATGTGTGTGTGTTTGTGTGTGTTGAGATTCACATGTTTTTATTTTGGCTGACAGAAAGTTTGTACAAGGTACATGCAGCTTTGACGGACTTGTGGTCTTATTATAACGTCGAAGTAAGTTTCATAATGTTTGTGTATCATTGGGTTCGACACAAATAGTCTGTCCAGGATGTTGTAGCCTCTGGTTGGTCGAACAGGGCATGCAATCCCGTTCTTTCAGCAACTTCGGATAAAAACGCTTCTTCGAATAATCGTGACTGTGAAGCGGGTTGGGTCACTGGTTAGAATTGCCTCAGTGCTAAACTCTAGTCGGTCCAGGAGCAAGACGTCTTCGTAAATCGGTTCTTCGGCTTGTACTCTGCTACAAAGTATATATTTCTGATACATGAGAATTCTAAATCGAAGTTGGTTTTCATCCCACAAAATGTACTCTACGGTCAAGTATTTGCTCGAGTCAACCACATCAAGCCCTCCCAAGAGATCACGGCGAAATAGACAGAACCATACTATTTCAATCGCTTCATCTTTATTTTTGCATCTTCAGATATGTTCCGGTTATTATTTGGCCTACTGGAAGCACTAAGATCGGGTGTGTATGGTGATCAGTTATTCGAGAATCGAGACCCTCTGGGACCGCTGCAGCTGTTCTGCCAGTTACCAATCCAATAGAAACTGTCCTCAGCTCTAATGCTGGATTTTCTAATCATATATTGAGCTCCATAATCGATGACCAAATATTTGGTAGCTGTTGAATCGATTCGTATTGCGAGCGTAGGGAATAACATACTCGGCTCACGAGTACTTTAGCGAAAACATTTACTTACTCATATCCGCTATAGTTTTTAAACGTGGAGGAGAGCACCTAAGAAAATTAGTACAACTTTCTCACCTGTTCTGCGTCACCCGACGAAAGATTTCCAAGAAAACATTTTGTTTTCGTATAAGCGCATGTGAGTGAATAAGCTGCTCCTCTCGACTTCGCTTGGTAAGCGCGGTGGAACAGTTGAGTTTAGGCCACGCTTACGAACAAGCGACTCAGCGTCTAAGGGGACATTTTGTTCGAGCAGTCATCCCCTCCTCAATGAGCTACACGTCAGAAGGAGCATCCACCTACAGTAATGTGAGACAAGCATAATTGTAACTGTTATCACAGATTTATAAAGCGCATCTTTTAGTGAGGCTCATTAACATTGAATAAATGAAAAACATTTGAAACCAATGTGGAAGTTCTGGTACAGGGAACAGCCAGATCACAGTGTGCAGCAGAGCGATTAAATCGATGAGACCGAAACATACAACTCCATAATCAATCAATCAGTCAACATATCAATCTATCAATCAATCGAACAATTATTATATCTATGCAATTTATATAGCGACCCTTCATTATTACTGTTCAGAGGCTCACTCGACCAAGGCCCGGTCAAAGAGGAACGATCTGAGAATATGCTATTACATATTATGCTCCCTCAGCCGGTAAATAACACATACATACATACAGACAGACAAGAAGGCAGGCAAGCATACATCATACATGCAAATAGGTGATCGACCATCAAATGATATTTTGGCCATTATCATAATGGAACTATAGAAGTCACTCGATTAGAATAAATCAGAATGGATCAGAATAGAATAGATAGTCAGGAAAAGGAAATACTAATTACCTCGATATTAAAGACGCGTTTGGAAAATTTACTTTCACGCAAGTGACGTTGCGGCTTAGCAGCCGACGAATGGTGAGGTAAATATCCAGTGTGTGACGTTGCAGCCAAGATCCCGATGAATGCAGAGTTCACACGTGTAGCTGCCGACGAATGGCGATGTAAACATCCATTGTGTTAAGTTGCAGCCTAGCTGCCGACGAATGGTGATGTAATCATCCAGTGTATTGCATTGCAACCAAGCTGCCGACGAATGAAGAGGTAAAATCCAATGGGCTACGTTGCAGTTTGGCTGCCGACGAATGGAGAGGTAAAATCCAATGGGCTACGTTGCAGTTTGGCTGCCGACGAATGGAGAGGTAAAATCCAATGGGCTACGTTGCAGTCTTGCTGCCGAGGAATTGAGAGGTAAATATCCAGTTAGTTACGTTGCAGCCTAGCTGTCGACGAATTTTGACGTAAACATCCAGTTTGTTACGTTGCAACCAAGGTTCTGACGAATGCAGAGTTCACTTTCAGGTAAGTTGCGCTGCTGCCTACGTATAGCTGCCGACGAATGGCGATGTAAATACCGAGTGTGTTAAGTTGCACCCTAGCTGCCGACGAATGATGAGTAAATATCAAGTGTGTTGCGTTGCAGCCTAAGTGCCGAGAGTTCACCTTCAGGTAAATTACGTTGCAGCCTACAGGTAGCTGCCGACGAATGGTGACGTAAAATCCGGTGTGTTGTATTGCAGTCAAGTTGCCGACGAATTAAGACGTAAAATCCAATGGGCTAAGTTGCAGCCTAGCTGCCCACGAATGGCGATGTAAATATCCATTGTGTTAAGTTGCAGCTCCTAGCTGCCGACGAATGGGAAGTTCACCTTCAGGGATGTTGCGTTTCAGTCTAACTGCTGACGAATGATCAGGTAATTATCCAGTGTGTTACATGGAAGCCAATTTGCCGACGAATGGAGAGTTCGCTTTCAGGAAGTGACGTTGGTCTCCATCTCTTTGTTACTCCCACCTGCATTCTTCTCTGCTTCTATATCTCTCTTGAAGCCTAATGTTTACGAATTGAGAGGTAAATATCCGGTGTGTTATATTGCAGCCTAGCTGGCGACCAATTCAGATTTCAGTTTCAGGTAAGTTCCGTATTAGCCTAGCTGCCAACGAATGGAGAGGTAAATATCCAGTATGTTACATTGCAGCCTAGCTGCCGACGATTGGAGTGTTAGGTGTACTTGCCAAGGTCATACGTTGATGAATTATTGCGCGAAATGCTGGAATAAAGGCCGACTGGTATGGCCTGCCGATGCTTTGTTCTTCAATATAGGGTATACTGGTAGAGGAATTATAGCGCGAAATGCAGGAATAAAAGCCGCCTTCAGAATAGACTTTCTCTCTGCTAGTCTACCAGTCACAACATGATTCGGTCCTCCGTTTCCAGTACCTCGGTCCTCCCCGTTGGTCGCAGTTTTTCTCAATGGTGCGACATTTTCGGTCGCCTCCATGTGTGTGCTTATGTGCGTTGACAGTGACTTGCTTTTGGCTTTGGCTGACCGAAAGTTTGTTCGAGGTACATGTAGCTATGACGTCGTTGTGGTCTTATTTTTATGTGGAAGTAAGTTTCATTGGGTTCGATACTGTCCAAGATGTTGTACCGTCTTAATGGTTGGTCGAACAGAGGATGCAATCCCGTTTTTTCAGCAAGGTGGCTTCGTAAATTTATTTTTCGGTTTGTGCTCTGCTACAAAGCATTTGTTTCTGATCCGTGAGAATTCTAAGTCGAAGTTGGTTTTCATCCCACAAACTGCACTCTACAGTCAAGTATTTGCCCGAGTCAACCACATCAAGCCCTCCCAAGAGATCACGGCAAAATAGACAGAACCATACTATTTCAATCGCTTCATCTTTATTTTGCATCTTCAGATGTGTTCCGGCTATTATTTGGCCTACTGGAAGCACTAAGATCTGGTGTGTATGGTGATCAGTTATTCGAGAATCGAGACCCTCTGGGACCGCTGCAGCTGTTCTGCCTACTACCTATCCGGCAGAGACTGTCCTCAGCTCCAATGCTGGATTTTCTAATCCCATAATGAATTCCAAAATCGATTACCAAAATTCGGAAGCTGTTGAATCGAAACGTAGTTCGAACGTAGGGAACAACATACTCGGCCGACGAGTATTTCAGCGAATAAACTTTACTTACATCAACTGTAGTTTTTAAATGAGGAAGGGAGCACCCCTAAGAAATTATTAAACTTTCTCACATGTTCTGTGTCGCCCGATGACAGATTTCCAAGAAAAACTTTCCGTTAAGCGTATATGAATAAGTCTCCCCTCGACTGCACTTTTGTAAGCGCTGTTGAACAGTTGAGTTCACGCTTATGAGCAAGCGACTCAGCGTCTTAGCGGACATTTTTTCGAGCGACCATCACCTTCTCAATCAGCGACACGTCAGAAGGAGTATCGACCTACAGTAACGTAAAGCAGGCATATCTCTAATTGTATTAGCATATTTATATAGCCCCTCTTCTAAGAATCTCATTAGCACTGAATAAATGAAAAGTATATGAGACCAATGTGGAGGTTTTGGTAGAGGGAACAGCCAGTTCACCGCGTGATGAGACCGAAACATACAACTCCCCAATCAATCGATCAATCAGTCTGTCAATCAATAAATCACTCCATCTATCTATCTATATCTTTATCAATCATCAATCTATTAATCAATCTATCTCTATCTATCAATATATCAATCAATCTATCAATCACCTGTCGTCTGTCGTCCTCCTCGTCCGTTCGCTGTAACAGAAAGTTTCACAGACTTCTGCTCCATTAAGTTTATGCGTTGAATTGCCATTCTGGTAACTTTTATGAGAAACAATTCTTCTTCGGGTTGCTTGCTTCTTTTTGGCTCGTGCAATTTAGTCCTTGGGTTTTTGTTAAAGTCTATGACAAATGTTTCAAGGTTAAGTCTTCCTCATTTTGTGTATTTACATCGCGGCTCAGTTGAACTTCATTTCTGAGTGAACTTGGAGTTATGTATACAGTTTGCCTGAAATTGCCAACATATAAAACGAATAAAAATCTGCAGCATGTAACCATCGTGCGTTTGCGAGAGAAGTATTAAAGAATACACTTACTTACATAGTTAACAATCACTATAACCAAATGTTTATTTGATCAATGACAATCTCTCCGATTGGCCAGTCCTCTAAATCGTCGTGTGGCACAGTGGCCGATTGGTTAGACCGGTCGACCCGTAACGCTCAGTGTGCGCACTGAGTGAGTGGGTTCGAGCCTCGTCCGAGGCGTCTCTGTGTAGGGATCTTGAGCAAGTCATTCGCGTACAATTGCTCTGCAGTACAACTGCAATTGCGCCGTCGAGGCGTGTGTATGCACTTATGAGGAAAAAATGTTGAAAGAAGGGCGGTTTCAAATTTCAAAATAGAGTAAATAAATCCATCAAGAAAACAAGTAAACATATACTTGTCAATGCTAACCATCACCTGATCACCACACCTTAGGTCACTGACTCACTCTATCTCTATACGTATCTCAACTCTCCAATTTATCTTACGTCACTTTGAATCATCTTACATCAGAATTCTTATCACCACCTACATTGCTCTGCCTAGTATTATCTTGACCTATGATCAAGTCTGAAACAAATTGAATTACATGTATGGTAATGTATTGTTAAGGCAAGATCAGTAAAGTAATGCAAATTAAGTCAAGGTAGTGTAAGATAAGTCATTGTAACGTACATGTAGGGTGTGATGATTATTAAATGTTTGCTCACCACTCGTTTGTCGCTTCATGTCAGTTCGTAGTGGCAGGTGATAACACTTCGCTTCACAGACGACCTCTGTTCAGGGGCGTCCAGATAGGTGGTCCGGAGGCAAATGCCTCCAAATTCAGGTAGGGAGGACATCTTTTGAGTCTTATGGGAGTCTTTCTTGCACTTGGGACCTAAAGGTTTGCCTCCATCACTCATAGGGGATTGACGACCCTGCCTCTGTTGTTCGTTCCGGCGAATAATTCTGTTTTGGTCGAGAGAGATCTGCTTCAGTGGATCGTACGTAGCTCAGTCGTTTTCTTCGGAGACTTTTCTGCTTAAATTACTCTTCAGCGTACGTGTGTTTAGAATCTTAGCTGCTGCCAGTTCTGAATCATTCTAATGGCAATTCGTATAGGGTTAATCTTCATCGTATGCTCATTCCTTTAGCACTGAATAGGATCGCAGTTCACGATTAATTCAATCTGTGGTAACCTTTCATTAGAAACTTTTGCTTCAGTCATTCCGTTCGCAGATTTACAGGATTTGGTTTCTGAGTTTATGGGAGACCATGATCGCTCTTTGCTTGCTTTCTTTCTTTATAATAAATAGGTTTCATTTCTTGTGTTGTGTTGCGATAATGGTGACTTTCGACAGTTATTACTACGTTTCGCTTATTTCTTCCTGCTTGCAGAATTTGACATCATCAGACGTTTGGTTTAGGGCAACTGGTTAAAGACGTCATCATCTGTGCATTTGCATAGCGGTTCTCTTGAATTTCATCTCTGAGATGATCAAGGTTCATCGATAAAGCTGTTGAGGTCAAGCAGAAACTATTACCAATACAACGTTTTAGAGTGATAATGGTGGATCTTCCATTCGTCGTTTTCTGATATCAGCTGATTCGCTTTTTTCTGCCGATAAGGTCAGGTCTGAATTCAAATTTAATTGAGTTTTGGCTGAGTTGTCTTCAAGGAACTTATTTTGTTGCAAATTTTTCTCTTCGGTTGTCTTAGGTTTTTTCTTGAATGTTTTTTGCGCTGACTTTTCTTCTTTATATTGGTCCAGCCTCTTCGCGCACATGTGTGAAAGTGTTTTATCCACCAGGTTGACTTCGTGACTTTTGTGTTCCAATAGGTTGATCTATCTGGTTGACGTCTTGCGTTTCGCTTTGTGATACAGCCGCTGCAGATGGTTCCATCAATCTGGCTCTGGTTAACGCCGACTGTTTTCCGAGAGGTTATAGTTTTATAGATCTGTCCAGTTTCTTAACTGTCATTCTTCTCACTTCCAATCTCAGTTACTGAATTTTCCACTTCTATAACTGACATCGCGTGAGTTGCGGATGGATGGGCTAAATGGGTTACTTCGGGTAGAAGACATTGCCGCTTCGATTGATGTGTTCACTGGTCAACTTCGGGAGGTGCACTTCGCCATAAAATTACATCAGACTTAATATGGTGGACATCGCCATAAAATTACTAAGTGTATACAGAAATAATAGGCATCGCCATAAAATTACTAAATATATACAGAAATTATGGGCATCGCCATAAAATTACTAAGTGTATACAGAAATAATAGGCATCGCCATAAAATTACTAAGTGTATACGTAAATTATAGGCATCGCCATAAAATTACTAAATGTCAAAAGAAATTATAGGCATCGCCATAAAATTATTAAGTGTTCACAGAAACGATTGGCATCGCCAAAAAAATTACTAAATGTTCACATAAATTATAGGCATCGCCATAAAATTACGAAGTGTACACATAAATTATAGGCATCGCCATAAAATTACGAAGTGTACACATAAATTATAGGCATCGCCATAAAATTACGAAGTGTACACATAAATTATTGGCATCGTCATAGAAATTACTAAATGGTCACAGAAATTATAGGCATCGCCATAAAATTACTAAATGTACACAGAAATTATAGGCATCGCCATAAAATTACTAAATGTCAAAAGAAATTATAGGCATCGCCATAAAATTACTAAATGTACACAAAAATTATAGGGTCGCCATAAAATTACTAAGTGTATACAGAAATCATAGGTATCGCCATAAAATTACTAAGTGTATACAGAAATTATAGGCGTCGCCATAAAATTACTAAGTGTATACAGAAATTATAGGCGTCGCCATAAAATTACGAAGTGTATACAGAAATTATAGGCGTCGCCATAAAATTACGAAGTGTATACAGAAATTATAGGCATCGCCATAAAATTACGAAGTGTATACAGAAATTATAGGCGTCGCCATAAAATTGCGAAGTGTATACAGAAATTATAGGCATAGCCATAAAATTGCGAAGTGTATACAGAAATTATAGGCATCGCCATAAAATTGCGAAGTGTATACAGAAATTATAGGCATCGCCATAAAATTGCGAAGTGTATACAGAAATTATAGGCATCGCCATAGAAACAAATGCAGATGGCAGAGATCACAGGGTTCTGTTTTTCTAGCGCAGACGTTTTCTCTTTCTAAAAGAGAAACAAGAACAACAGACGTCTGCTCTCAGGTCTTCTTCTTCCACTGCAGGTGTAGCTGTTCCTAGACTGATAGGTCTTTCCTCTGAACTGTCGCTGCTTGGATTGGGTGGAATGTAGACGATGGACTCCTTGTCAGCCCACGAGATCGTGGGTGTCGATGTCTTCGTGGGTGCCTCCGGAGCCTCCTGTTCCACCTGTGTCGTCCAATCCTCAACCACCACCCACGAGATCGTGGGTATCGGTGTTAGCGTGGGTGCCTCGGGGGACGCGTCGTGCTCCATCTGGAACGTCCAGTCCTCGCCCACCTCTGCATCCAACGACGTCGGGACTGTAGCGACCGAAACGTCGTGAAATGTCGTCCATCTTCTCAGACGGGTCTTTCTGTTGTCAGTCATTCTCTCTCCCTCCTCCATCAACTCAGCCAAAACATCGTCTGCGGTCTCTTCCTCTTCTACACTGGCCAAAGAAGCAGCCTCTTCCATGTCCTTCATTGCTCTTTCCAGAGATTCTTGCATGTCCTTGGGAGTCAGCTCTCGTGGTTCAGGGATCTCATCCTCAGGGACATCATCCTCGTCATCAGACAAGAGAAGAGCCTCGATCTGGTCTCGTTCCTGGTCGGCGATCATGGCTTGGAGATCGGTGCAACTCGGAGTTGCTCGCACGGGATATTTAAGGATGGGAGCGAGAGGGAGGGGTGATGGAATGGGGGTTGACGCAACCGAGATTGGTTGGTCAGGCGGGGGCTCGGGTGACTGCACGACCTTGCTCGCCTTGCGATGGAAGAGTCGGTGGCACCAACTGGCCCGGCTCAATCTGAGGGGCTGAGGCTCGGGTCTTGGGACGGTCGGCGGCAGTCGCTCGACGTCCTCTCCTGCCTCTGGCGCTGTGCGCCTTGCTCGTCGAAGGATACCTCGACGAAACATCGCTGACAAAATTACTAGCTCCAACAATAAGTGCTGTCTATCAACGTCTCACAATACTAATATATATATCAGCTCCTGCTGTAGGTGCCGCATCAGTAAGTGACTAATCAGTCGCAAGACTGTCAACAGAGGGCTGATCCAGATTGGATCAACAGTCCAAAACAAGGTGACCAGTGTCACTCAGTCAATTAACAATACAACCGAGGATAGATCCCAAGGGAGCTATACTCACGGTTCCGTGAAAAACTTTCACGCGACTGTCTAAAACTTTAACCTATTTAACAGTAGCAGAATAAAAAATACCGATCACCATCTGCAGTGATAAACTACTAACTATACAAACTATTAAAACGCACAAGATAAAGTCGAAAGTAATCCGAGAATATATCCAGATAACCGATACTCAGCACAACACTCAAAGGCAAAGCACGAAGAGAAGAACCAAGAGATCAGATAAGCGAAGACTTGGAAAAATTACCATAGTAACGTAAAACGTCATCAAGAGAATAATAGCCTAGAAATGGCGCCAAGGCCATGTAAACATTGCCATATATATCGTTTAGAATATTTTGATTAATTAGCGTAGTCATTGTAATGTTGAAAATGATGATAATGATGATGACGCCGATTACCTTAACTGAAGTATGTGTTGCTTGTTACGTTATAATTATGGTGCGCTCTTCTAAACGAGTTTACAAATTTGGCTTTGAAAAGAATATTAAATTAATTATTCTCTACGACTGGAGGCATCAGTATAAGTAAGATTAATAC
>OY365806.1:61784724-61848156 GCA_959347315.1 Bimastos eiseni | reverse complement strand
GTAAATGTGAATCCCTACGCGGAATTTGCTGTCTAACTCTGATAACCCTTTCGCTGATGGGGATGGAAAGGCGGACGGCAGAGAGGGTAGGTTGGTGGGAGAGAGATAGGTGGTGCAAGGGGGCGTGTGGCTGCAGGGAGGGCGGCTATTCGAGTTGGATGTCAAAACCGTCCCTTCATCTCCATGAACCGATAGCTAAGAGCCATAGTCTGGTATTTGTTCATCTCTCGCTCCTGTTCGATGTTGCCTGGAAAGGCGTAAGCCTCTGGAAAGAGAACGGCCTTCTGGAGGGTTCGGATCTGTGAGCAGATGAGCAGCAGTTCCAGGATGTCGTCTCTTGCGGGTGGGGTGTAGCCCTGCATGCACAATACCTTCAGTCGACTGCACTCCTTGCACTCGCGGGCAATCAATACCTGCAATGTCAAGTAAGCAATATTCGTATTGGCAGTGTCAGTTGAACTGAGAGTAGTGGACGCAGTGGTGGCAGTTGCAGTGGTCATATCAGTTGTATATAAGTTGAAAGCCTGCCAGGGTCGTTGACATAGTCCTATAAAAGAAATCAGGCTTCACTAGAAAGGACAAAGGGAAGAGACACCAACATACAGAGGGAGATACATGTAGTTAGAAAGGTGAAGCTAAAGAAAGATGGATAAAGATGGAGACAGAGGGGGAAGAACTGGTGTACCCTGAGGTCATAGGTCTATAATGTGCCAGACCCATTTGTTATCATACAGTTGTCTACTCGTTACTGGCATACACAGTAGTTATAAACATAGACATGAAAAGTTTCATTTTTAAAAATTAATATGCCTGTCCATAGCAATAACGTATAGGTAGGTTTTAAAGCTAACAACTAGTTGAAACATGTTATTTAGCGAAATTCTGACTTCAGCACCTGAGCAAAATTTAATATTTATCTGTGAGTGTAATTAGTTTACCTGTGAGTTGACGCTGAGAGAGCAGAATGAAACTGATAGACAGGTGATGAGCGGCATCTTCTCTAGCATCACGATGAGGACCTGGTCCAGCAGTTGGAGGTTATTACAGCTGAGGTTCAGTTCCCTCAGACCGGCCAGATTCCTCCAAGTGACGAGGAAGAAGAGGTCGTCCTCCGTCAGTCGACAGTCCTTGAGGTTCAGATAGACTAGGCGTTGCTTCATCCCTCCGAGAACGTCGCCCAGTCGACCCTTGAGGTTGCAGTAGCTCAGGTTGAGTCGCTGGAGGTGTTTGAGGGACTTGAGGGCTCTGTTGAAATCGTCCGCAATCGATTGGTTCGTGGTGACGTTGACGCAATCGGGAAGACTGAGGGCGGTGAGGTTGGGAAGACAGCCGAGGGCTTCCCAGAGCGATGCGATCCTGGAGTCTTCGTAGGACAGCATGGCGTCCTCGTGCTCCAGGTGAGTTATCCTCTGCAATACATAGCGAAGGTCGCTTAAATCGATCTATCGATTGATTTTTTTAAATATCGAAATTGATTGGAAATAATGATGTCTTCATTGCAGGTTGACGGAATTGTAGATGAGTCAAAGCTATTCAGTACCATAAAAACGATGTTGTAATGCGCATAAATTATCGGGTTCCTCGGTTGATCTAGGCCTATACATTGAGTGACTGACTGAATGAATGATCTGGAATAGAATATTCTTTAATCAACCAATTGCGAACCGCCTTTTGATGTAGGCATACAAACTGTACATAAACAAGTAACTGAATGATTGGTTGAGCGAATAAACGAACGAGTTAACTGATACATTAATGACTGTCGGAATGAGCGAATATTAGAATTAATTAATTAACGCAAGAGTTGGATAAACGAGGGAACGTGCGAAGGTACGATCTTACAAACTAATTAACCATAACTAATTAATAATTCATTCACTCAAAGCGTGGGCGAGTTACTAACTAAATGGATGAACGAATTAGGCTAACGAACGAACAGATGAATGATTGAATTCGATTGATCGATGAACAAAAGACTGAAGAGATGAGCCTAAGTGAGAGTCTGAGACTTGCATTGGTGTCTAGGACTCGACCGAGGCAGCTGAGCGGAAGGAAGACGTCTTGAATGGGCTTTCCCCAGAGACGGTGGCAGGAGAATTTGAAGGGACTGTAATGTTGAAGACTCAATCCGATTGGCACATCGTCTATGTTCATGTGCAGGTCAAGGACGATTGTTATTGGTTCTGCATTTCATCACAACATCAACAGACGTCACCATGATGTCACAGATTATACAAACGTCCTCGCTACCCCGCTTCGACGTTGCGCAGTCCAGTAACGCTCTCTTTTCATTGAGATTAAATTATTTAAATTTCATCAATTAAAAACTTTAAAGGTGGCCGTTTTCGTGTGCCGCTATGCCCATGGTACTCGACATTCTGTCTTCAAAAGATAATTTCAACAAAGTTCTAATTTACATTTCTATTTCACCACGCAGGAGATCAAAACTGTACCTCCTACACCTTGTCTAAGTCCCGTATATTTTCAGCTATATTTATTGGCATTAGCGTCTGAAATAATCAGTTCTCTTCCCTTCAGCAGGTGTCCATAAACACCACCAAATCACTTCTGAATATGAAACATGAAAGTACGCTCTTAACTTAACATAACATAACAAGGGTTTAAAGTGGTTCAGAAGACGTTAAGTCTGAGTTAAAACCACTCTTCATTCATGACCAATGGGGATTGGTTGATTTATGAACCGACTCAATTATTATCATCATTATTAGTAGTCTTGGTAGTTGTATTATCATCATCAGCGTCGTCGCCGTTGTTATTATTATTACTACTAAATTAGTAACTTCTATAGCGCCGATATCTTGTGTATAAGATGGCACGACAGAATTGAGCTGTGAGGAGATCAATATCCGGAATATTATCAGATCGTCAAGACGGAGAAAGCATCCTATATAGGCCTAGGCCTAAAAGTACTATTATTAGCAATACAAAATAGGTAAGTTTTGAGTCTTTTGACTCATACACATGTGGCCATTTAGGTTTAAACACTCTGAATTTTCCATGAATCGATCCGCCAGATACCCAGAGCCCAACTATTGTTTGTAAGCGTGTGGTGACGATATGTGTATACAGACTGCCAACAAGAATGATTGATTGGTTGATTGAACCTTGTCGTTTTAACGACACGTTTAAAATTGCAGTGGTTGATGAGTTTAAGTAAGTGACTGGAGTCTAATTACCAATTTGATTTCCGTGTTTGAATTCGGAATCGATGTTGGAGTAAACTGCTGAGATTCGGTTAAGAAAGCATTGAACTTTGTCTTTTGTGACTTCTGCACAAAATTGATAAAGTAATCGTTTAATTAGAATCCGAAACGACTTTCATAGTGTGCCTATGGTAACTGTAATTGCTATATATATATATATATATATATATATACATATATATATAACTCCTCAGAGGTGTTGCTCCCAACCTCATTACACAAGACCATGAGTGGTCCTCAATTGGTTGCGAAATACAAATACCATGATAGACATGTGTGAGACTATATCTTCTGAAGCAGGAGAAGATGCTCCAATCGGAGCTTGCATGGGAGCTTATCCAGGAATGATGGTCCGACTGCCGCAAGGCTGTTGCATTGCCCTGTGGCAGTCCGAGACGGTTTAACGACCAGATTTACATGTGTTGCGGACAGAAGACATTTATGACCAGGAATGCTGGAAATGGAATACAGAATTCTCTATATGATGGAGAACTAACAGCCAGACAGCGACGCAATAGCTTAAAGATCTTGGACTCAATGCGTCTTAGCATGGACAGCCAATCAATCTAGTTCCGAATGAGATAGACATGGCCTCTTGTATCGTACAAAATAAATTATAAGACAAGTCTAACATTCTGCAAGCTAAAGAACGAATACCTGTATTAATACCCATGATTCGTATACATGTATACATAGCTGCATCGTGAATACATGATGCATACTGAAGACAGTGCAAAGCCGACTTACAAAGTGTTTTTGTAAAGGTCCTATTGAAAGAATAGTTTTGATACAATTATAGTCTTCCTCTGGCAGCAAATGTGAAAATGTGCAGTGATTGTTTCCATGATGCCTAAAGGCTATTCAATTAAACTTAGCGTAATTTAGGCCTACTGTTCTATTGAGTATGGTCTAAACTACGAGCAGAACCACTTAATCAGCGTAATCGTGAACTCTAAGTTTTTCAAAGCTGAAGGTTCCAGACAATTCACAAGTGCTGCGTTCAGTCAGAGGGATTATCAAACGATACCAGATCGAGATCAAAGTCTGGTTGCCTAAGTTATATGCCTACCAGTGGGTCTTAGCTTTAGCTTAAAGGTCTGCCATCATATCTGAAACTGTTCTGTGCCTTACCGAGAGTCTCTGACATGTAGGTGTGGATTTTCTCAACCGTTCTGTCTTCTGGTTTCATCCACAGAATGGGTAAACGACATAACTCCTTGCACAGCTTTCGATCTGAAATAGAAAAATCCTAGAACATGTGGCATTACGGCGAACAATGAAATGGTAGGTATGTAAGCTTACGACTAGCCCCACATTTCGTTCCACATGGCACCAGTAATAGTCCTGAGAGTCCTAGTCAGCAAAGTGTGTGGGTGTTTAATCCAACTCCACATTCAAAGGAAATGGTCTATAGCAACATTTCCTAAACCATGTTCCGTTGAACCCTTGACTCGCCTTGAGTTCCGTCCCTGCCAATTAACTCCCTCCATTCATCTCATCTTCCACCATTCCTACATTAACATCTCCATGCCCATCAAATCTATACTTCTCCCACTACACTCTCCTTCTCAATCGTCCGCTCCCAACTATCTTCCCTCTTCCCATCTCTCTAATTAAATCGAAAGAAACCAATTAGTGCAGGCCTAAAAAAGATCACCGACACTATTGGAAGAATTAAATTGTCGAGGACGACGACACGTTTTGTATCCCTTTAATTATCTGTCTAGAATACCTTATCGATTGCTACAGAGTGCGACACAATCGTAATAGTACTCGTAATCTCAACATTTCTATAGCGCCCACGAAGTGAAGTCGAGGGAGCCAGCTTATTCACAGGCGCTTATTCAAAACAAGATCGATAGTCGATAGATTAGACGGGTTCAAAATCTTGAGTCATCCGGCTAAGGTGGGTATTGTTGGGAGCCGTCTTCCATTTACCTGGGCCCCTGCATGGGCACTCGACAGACAGTGTGTCGCTTGTACTCACCTTTATCGAACCGAGTGAAGTCGACCAGTTTGAGGTTGGACTGAGGCTTCAGTTTGAGCAGTCCAAGAACGAAGCAGTCGACGAGACTGACCTCTTCATTGCCCTCGAAGGGCAAGGTCAGGTAGTCGTCCTCGAGGCAGTCCTCGCGAGGAATGATATCGTAGACGCGCAGGGTCTTCATCGGCCACGTCGTGACGATCCACTCGATCGATTGAGGCTCTCGAAGGAAGATGGCCTCCATCAGAAGCAGAGGATAGACGTTGGTCGGTAGAAGCAGCTCACAGTTCATCCGAGGCAGAAGACAACCGTCGCTCACCAGACGATTCACGCAGATGTTTCGCAGCTTCCTATATATATATATATATATATATATATATATATATATGTATATATATATATACATATATATATATATATATATAATGTATACAGTGTTGTAAATAATTATTGCATCACTCTGTGATCATAGCTAGACTTTGTCTTATTTTCTTCTTTATATCGACCAAAAGACATTCCTGAAAATATGTAAATGACTGATTTTATGCTTATATATATATATATATATATATAAGCAAACTTATATATATATAAGTTTGCATAGATATCTCGTATTGACTGACGTCACTATATCAGTCATCTGTTCAAGATTGGAACCAAAATACAAAAATGACGCTGATATCCATGATGTCTGCAAAGGCGCTTATAAAATTACGTGCCGTATGCCCTAGCTATATGCTCGTGATAAGAAATAAACGCACTGTACGTACGAATAGGCCTACTATTTAGGCCTATTATGAAACTGAACACTCTTGAATGGAACGTACGGCTTCTGACACTAATGAATGAATGCTCGAATAAACTGCGAAAGTGTAGGGCTATTGTTTTCCGAAGTAGGCTTACATTGCGACTGAAAATTAGGACGCTGGAGAGTTCCAAACTCCTCATGTTTCGCAGCTTCCAAGGAGCGTCCAGATAGGGGGTGTCCGAAGGCAAATGCCTCCAATTGGCAATTTCAAGTAGGGAGGGTATTTTATTAGTATTAGGGGGGATATTTAGCCTTCCATACCATTGAGACTGGGGGGGTTTGCCTCTATCACTCAAGGGGGAGGGGTTGACGCCCCTGCAGCTTCCAATAAGTACCATGGCTGCAAACATGTTAGTGTTTTGGTTATTTGGTGTTTTAATTTTTTACAAAAAAAACAAAAGATACGAGCAGACAATTTTTGGTTTTTAAACTATTTTTATTCCATTTACTAATACTACTATTATATTACTAAGGGGTCGTTCACATATTATATGACGCTCAAGGGGTAGGTTCCTATTTTGTTAGCGTTATACTGTGCAGGGTGAGGGGTAGGTTGAAGGTTTTGTTATATAAAAAACTTTTTCAGCTTATGCTTTTTACCTGTTTGCCTGCCAATTGGAAATTCCTTGTACCACTGACCTTTTTTATTTAATCGAAGTTCACAATACGCTGTGAACCAAAACTAGCACCATCAGCTGTCACCTGGCGAATTGATTTATTATTTATAAATCCACTTTTAAGAATTTCCTGATTACAATTTTAACAACTTCCTGTGCATGGCTTTAAACGCTCTTACATTCAATTCTGTGTGATTTGGTATGATTGTGGTTTAAATTAAAAATTAATTACTTGAAATAATTATTTTGGTTCGTATTATCAAGATGTTTGATTTCATTTTCTATAGTATGAGTAAATAGTTTATGTTTGCTTAAATACCTAATTGTAATTGTAGTATACACTCTGTATCATATGCTGTTAAATAGGCAGAGTCGTACCGCGAACGTATGGATAAATACCAGATAGTGCAATATTAAACCAATGAATTCTGTTTGATACTGTAATGCTCATTTCTAGTACAATACAGGAGGAAAACAAAAATGGTGCTTTTAGATAGAATTTACGTCACTACCATGTATTATCATGCTGTAGGCTATTATTAGGCTTTGTTGTTGCTTCTCGGGTGGGGTAGGGGGGTAGGTAGCATATCTGTTATATAATATAGGGATGGGGGGGGGGTCACAGCCGCTGTTATATAACGTTATTAGGGGTAGGGGGTTGGTCAAAAATTGAGATTCTGTGCGTTATCTAATATGTGAACGGCCCTTAATTGTGTGTTATTCAGGCCGAAATCAAGCTAAATTAGTTATAAAAACGAGTTCAAGCTCTTTCTCATGCTGTATTTGATGCGTTTATAACAAAACTGTTGTGACAAAATCAAAAGAAAAACTAATAAACAAAAAAACAAATAAAACCAAAAATCCAACTTTTGATTTGTCAAAAATCTTGTTTTTTTGCATCCCTGCGACCTAAAGAGCTGAAATTTTGCAAACATTTCAGGCTTGCATGACAATGCAACGTATAAAATTTTTACGAACATAACTTAAAAATTGAGAAAAAATGAAAAAAGCCAAAATATTAGATATCGTTTAAACACTCGAACGAATTCTAATGACGAGCTCCACTCCGGCAAGTTTAGATCATCATTCATCAATGATATTTAATCAAAAATGTCATAAGGAAATGGAACTATTGCGCCATCTACCAGATGAAAGAGGGTACCAAAACTTGTTTCTATCAGCTGCGTTTACCGCACTTTGGTTTACAAGACATTTAGGCATAAATAACGTAAAGCCTTCTTGTCAAAAGCCTTTTCCTCGTAAGGTTGTCCGCTCTAAACCAGTGGACAAGGTTATAATCGTTACCGCGGTTACTGCGCGGTAAATAATTACCACGTAAGTATATTCAGTCTCCACGGTAATACCGCAGTCTTTTCTATCATCCCCTGCCGCCTCTTCTTTACCGCGTTACCGAATACCACATTACCGTCTTACTTTCTTCTGATATCTCCTAGACTGTCGCCCTCTAGCGACTGCATATAAGACGTCTCGTCTCCCTGCAGGTGTCTGAGAGATCGTCACGTTATTGTTTATAAACTTCAATAACCAAATAGTTAACTTGCAAATTATTTAGCCTGTATATAAAACAAAATCTTTTATCAATTATTAGATTTTTATTAGAATCTAAGTTACGAGCACTGCACGCAGGATAGGTTATATGACTATCGAGATCAAAACACCCGTCTAAATATAAATATATTTTACATAATAATCCTCAGCTAACAACGTATGGTCGATCAAAAATGCATATCTGAACCTGTGCCACGGTTGCTTGGCTAACAATAGCGATGTGTACCGCCTGGTTTGGATTAGATCAAAAACAGAGGTTTTAAGAAGCAATCGTTCAGATCAGTGGATAAGATTGTGCCGACCTCTGTGACAAAATGTGTTTGGAATAACAACGATAAGTAATATGTTTCAAATAAGGGACGTGTAGGCCTAATGCGTCTTCAAAAAAAGTCCTCAACTGTGTTCACCGATCTCTCTATCCTTAGCCTCGACAGGCGGCACCTTTTTGTGATAGCATAACAATATTAAGGCAGTCCGGTCTTAATAAGGCTGCTCTTGACAACATCAAGAGCAGCCAGATGATTGACGGGGCACGTGGAGTCTGGGGAGAGGAACAGAGAACGATGAAAGCCGAGAACGTCATTGATCGACAACGTAGGCTACTGAACTGGACCAGACTTGTGAATACTGGAATCATGAACGCGGCACGAGACAGATTAAGACACTGGACTACGATTATGAGTTTGATTAGATTGATCATACATTGATCATAATGGATTGGTCTGGGTTCAGAGCCGTTTTAAGCTTTTGTAGGCCCGTTTCAAAAATAAAGTGGAGGCCCGACCCTTAGATGCTTGCACAAAGAAACATGAAATAATGTAGACCTCCTAATCGTCGAAATAACAGTTTTTTTTACATTAAGTCGATAACTTTTTACACAACTTACAAAGTCAACAATTACTATTATACTATATCTAGTGTTACAAGCATATCAAGCTGATATTGTTGTAGACAATCTAATTGTTAACCTAATTAAATTTTAATCAAAATTTAATTGAAAGGTGGTTCAGTGCGTATACGCGTAAACTACATTTAACTCGCTCTGTGCTGCATAAAAATCTGAAAAATCTCGACGACGGTATTTTAATACTGAGAAAGAATCAATAATATCTTGAAAATCAAGGCTTTGAATGATTTCGAATTTAATGTCCATAAGTCTTAGGCCTATATGGTGCTTAATTTTTCTTGACTCATATGGTTGATCTGACAGCATTTTCATGCGTTTGAGATGACTTATGGGTCGTTCACCGCTGCAGTTAGAGACTGGCAAAGTTAAGTAAATGCGCAGAGCCTGAGCGACATAGGGTAGAGTGGGGCAAGATGCCCAGGTAGGGTAAAAGGCCTACTGCTCCTCTAAGGCGCAGCTGTATTTTAGCGTGATATAATGAAGCAGAGCATGCTGACGCCATCTTAAGCAAGCTTGTGATATTAAGATTTTTCCGTTGGTTCACGGTAAGTTTACCGTTGAAAATATATAATTTATTTTATAGATTTTTTGACACTTTTGACAATATTTGCTACCCGACATTTTCGCGATTGTGAACGCAAGTGTTATGTCACCCAGTAACGTCACAGGCAGGCAGAAAGACCTCGTCAGAACGTTTCCAATTATACCTTTTGGGTAAGAAATTAAGAAATTGCAGATTAACAAGACGTAATAGTTTAAGTTCAATAGTGGCTAGTGAGGCAAAACGCCCACCCTATACGCGGGGTAAAACGCCCCCGGTAGGCGTTTTGCCCCGAAACGGTCCACATGTTTATTAGTACTAGGCCTGTCGTAAAATTCTGTCGTTGATCTTCAATCTTCAACCGGTGGCTGCCTTAGCAACACCTGCGCAGCTGAACGATGATGAACAAGGTATCTTATCACATTCTACTGGTAGCTAATCAAGTTAGAATTAAATTGTAAGAAACACAGTGAACATGGGTTAAGTCTAGACCTAACAGCCAATATTTATTCTTTAAATTGAAGGTTCAACGTAGGCTAGTCTCATTTTTTAAAACTTAAAGTAGGTCAGTCATCTAGATAAATATTTTTTCTGTGTACAATTACAGCTCGGAGACTGATCTCGGTCATTTCACCTCGTCCGTAGATCTCTGCTGTGCACGCTCGAACTCGTGAGTTTTGAAGTAATATTATTAAAAATTGTAACTTTTGCACAATTTCTTGTCAAATTTTGTCACGGCTGCCATTCATCTGATGTATATAAGTTTTTCTTTCTGGCACATTAATCTTTTATTAATTCAACTGATCGATATATTAATTAAATTTTTCGTGCTTTCATTTATTCGCTCGTTCATTCTTTCATTGGTTCAATGATACTTTAATTCATTCGATCATATAGGCCATACGTTCTATAATATTGTTCAAACAGTCAGTTAATCAATCTTTCATTTAGTATTTCACCAACTTGGACTCAGTCGTGACTTATTTTATTGAAGTCAGCAGTTGTCTTATAATAGCGCAACATACAGTTTCAAAGTTTTCACACGAAGTCGTAATTTCCCAACTTCTAAAGTGCCACCAGAAAGCAAATTAACCGCAGAGCACAAGCTATTTGACGATCAATTGGATATCCATGTTTGAAGCAACTGTGAGATTAAATGTTTCCATATGCAAATGAATGTGTGTAGGCTTACTCTATACATGCCAAGTCGATTGTCATTTCAGTTACTCCTCCTTCTCCTCCACTATCTGCACTCTGCCAGTGCCAGTGCCACGCCTGGATAATGGAGGAGGAAGACGCTAATGACCAAATGTTATCACACAGTGTCGTTAAACGGAAACTACCAGGCCCTCCTACTAATTCTGTGACGGCGAGCATTTGCTGACACTCACCGCGGTGACCTGATCGGTTCATTGTTGGTGTCTCTTTCGCAGATGAGATATCCTCGTTCGTCCATCTTCAGATGGTAGATGTAGTCACGTTCCGTGATGTGCTTTGGGTGTCGCTGCTCCTTCACGTCGAAATTGAAATTCATCCGATCGTAGGACACGTCGTACATCGGATTCGTCATCGTCGCCATGTTTCACATCCAGTTTCTATACCAATTGACAACGGACACGGATTTTGCGAGGATTGTACTGATATGCTCGGATACGTCCAGATAGGGAGTTCGGAGGCAAATGCCTCCAATTTTACGTAGGGGGGATATTTTTTAAGTCTTAGGGGGTATCTTGCCTTCCGGACACTTAATTGGGGCCAGGGTTTTGCCTCCATCACTCAGAGGGGATTGGCGCCTCTGGATATGCTGATATATTATCCATGCAGGCGTAGGCCGTGTATGGTCTATGCGTGTTCTTACTCAGACTAATTGGACGACTTCTAATAGGAGCGTATAAACCTCTGTATTACCATAAATGCGCCAGTCGCTGTTTTTAACTAACCTGCAGTGATTTAAGAAGTATACCATATCAACGAAAATGCGTTCTTGCAGCTGAACCTCAGTTCATCAAAACGAAGCAATAATTATTACCGACAGGGAAAGACGTTTTAGAAAGGAGCGTTTCGGCCTTAGTTCGAGGTTCAGAGCTAAACTTTCACCATCACTAAACTCCAGTGGTTATCCTCCTTCGCTGCCATTTCAGGATTACATGATTGAATTCAATTCAATCTCATTTATTTGCATAAGAAAGGGAATAGAAAGACGTGTTGTTCGACGTTAGTAGACCTATACACTACACATGACGCTTTCTCTAGGCCTATAGCAGGCTCATCTATCGACGAAAATGTCCTATATACACTGCACCTACACTCACCCGTGCCATATGGAACCCATAGCTCACATTTGTCTAATCTAATGTTCATGAAAATGATGACCGGATTCGTACTGATACCATAGTAATCATGTTAGCGGCATCATAATAGTCATTAGATTAAGATTTGATTAGATGGAAGACGAAAGGGCCAGACAGTGGGTGCCGCGGGAGGCTCTTATAAGTGCCCAACCCAAAGAATTAGCCTAGTCATAACATTTCATGGACGTTGCGAAACTTCTCCGTTGGCTTATAATACCGCTCTTATCGATCGCAAATAGACTCCATAGGCAGTGGTTGCGCCACGTACAGTGTTAGCAGAACATAACTGTCCAAGGAATCTGACTTCTCTGTCAACTGATGCACAGCATTTATTCACACCACTTGTTACACTCACACCGCAGTTTGACTGTATTCGCGATCATAATCGTAATCTCCATGCTTCTAAAGCCAACTGCAAGGGGTCATGTTATTCACTATCACTGCGTCACGAAATACGTGTGGTCCAAAGGACGTCTGAGTCCGATTTCCAGAGGGTCAGAGGCGGCAGAGTAGCTGTAGGCCTAGATGTGAGAGTCGTTTAGGTTGAGAATGTGAATGCTGATGATAAGGCGAATCGGGGTAAGAGTTCATGAAAAGGTGAGACTTTCGTTTGTAGTTCATAGGTCTTAAGAAATATTACTTTGGCTGTCAGAGTGAGCGTGTAAATACATATACAATTATATAATATGTGTATATATATTGTACATATATATGCGCATATATAGGGCCCATACATAGGCCTAGGCCTACATATGAACATAGAGAAGTGGTAGGCATACAGTATAAATAATAGATGTGGATTTCCAGCGGCTGCTTCTGAATGGCTTTCTTTTGCAGCGCTACCAATGATGCGAAAGGATAAGAAAAAGATGGTGATTATAATAATATGAATAGACTGCGTACATTAGGTTGTAAAAATAAGATTTAAGTCCGCGTGCTCACTTTCGCATAGGTGCAGTGTAGCCTTATCTTGTGAGTCTCTCAAGTCAACTCCAGTCTCCAGGACGAGGATAATGTGGATTCAAACCACTCGATAACAAACAATGGGCTAAAAATAAACTCTTCGACGTAGATAATATATAGACGTAGGGGCGTACACAACTATACGTAACTATGTATAAGTGCAATATTGAACAGTCGTGCACGCCAGCTGGTTCTGGTTGACGAACATCAACAGAATATATACAATAATTGCAAGCACACAGACAGAACCTCACGAACCAAATCAATCAATCAAATCATTTTATTTAAACCCAAAGACACTGCAGCAATATATTTTATATGATAAGATGAAGAGAATAAGAAGAAACCAGGGCAGCAAAGGGAAACCCAGAAGAACTGTTGGTCTTGTTAAAATTGCATACATACATGCATATATGCATATTATGTATGCATACAAGTATGTATGTATGTATGTAAGCATGTATTTATGTAGATATGTATGTAATAAATACATACATACTATTTATGTATGTATGTGTGTGTATGTATGTATGTATGTTTGTGCATGTATGTATTTAGGTATGTATGTATGTATGTATGTATATATGCATGTATGTAAGTACGTATGTATGTATGCATGTATGTATGTATATATGAACGTATGTATATATGCATGTATGCATGTATGTATGTATGTATGTATGTATGTACGTATGTATGTGTGTATATATGCATGCATGTATGTATATATGCATGTATGTATGTACGTATGTATGTATGCATGTATATATGAACGTATGTATATATGCATGTATGTATGTATATATGCATGTATGTATGTATGTATGTACGTATGTATGTATGTGTGTATATATGCATGCATGTATGTATATATGCATGCATCTATGTATGTATGTATGTATGTATGCATATATGCGTGCATGTATGTAAAGTGAGATAATGTTAAGTTAAAAATAAAACCAGCTGGGCAATCCAGCGTTATCTGGAAATGCATTTCTGTATAGGGTTATGTATGTATGCATGTATGTATATATGGATGCATGTATGTATGTATTTATGTATGTATGCATGAATGTATGTATGCATACATGTATGTAGGCCTTTTACTGGACTTTATCAAGCACATCTTAGGAAATCCTCAACAGCGAAAACCAGAGAACGTAATTAGAACGGAGAAAAACAAACTCGAATTATAAGTCGAGTGAAAGTGGAACAAAGACAAAAGAATATCGCCAAGAAAGAAGAACAACGCAAAGGCAACGGAACAGGACAAAGGCAATTCAGGCATGAAACTGATAGAAAAAGATAGCCACTCGAATAGGCTACATGACTCAATGGCTGCGTGTTAAGACCTACAGATATACTGTAAAACCCAGACAGCGACATTTGCCAATCTATAATAAATACCATCTGACGTTAGAAACCACTTCTTCTGTAGTTTAGTTTTATGATGAGGGTTTAATTATTCAAATTTGAGCGATAAATTGAACAATGTGAAAGAGAAACCGCTTCCAAAAAATTAAGAGTCTATTTTAATTTATTTTTATCAACGACGGCATGCATAGTAAGTCTAAGTCCTATAATTTCTTTAAGTAGGCCCTACACATATTAAAGTATTTATACTTGACATATTTATAATAGGCCTATACACTCGGCATATATAAAGTACTAATACTTGACATATCTTATTACGTGCCACATTGTGCCCTCCTATTGAACTGCCATGGACTGACCTGGCTGTTGAAAGTAGCCGTCTGCATAGACTGGTCAAAGTATAATTCGAGTAAATTCTGAGTAATTCTGCGATGTCACGTGACTGTGTCTTTGGGATGTTCCGTTGTAATGTGTAATCTTTCGATATCCTTTCGATGTTCCGTCGTTCGTTTGTAGTGTTCCGTTGCCTCCTTTGCGACGCCCTTTGTCTTTGTTCCGCTCGACTTATATACGCCTCTTGTTCTCCGTTCTAATATTCTCCAAAGTTGTGTTTCTACGACGCAGAATGACACGTCGACGTGCATTTAGGGCCTGAAGACCTATACAGGCCTATAGACTCAGATATAGGCGGGTAGGAGATTCGACGCACACTCCAGACTCTTTCATCTGCATCATACTCATATCTTTCCGACCGCCCTCGCCACTGCTGCAGTTGCTGCTGCTGCATGACCATCGTCGATGATCCTTAGTCACGTCTTCGGAAACGTTGGTCTGTATAGCTGTGCGGACTTCCGCACAGTAGTAATTTAACTCTTTTAACTCGTGTAGGCCTACAACGCCATTTCCATATCGGACTCAGCCGTGCCAAACTGTTCAGCAGACATTTAATGCACACATTGTACCTAATCAGCTCAGTGCACATTATTATTGCAGCTAATGTGCAACGCTCCTGAATAAATCGATGCCTTACTATTAGCTATGCAGTTGAATATATTAGATATTTGGAGTTCACGATTACGATTACAACCTACATAATGCACAGGCTCAAATGCAGTAGCGTCGCCAGAGCATCGAGGTTTGGGGGAGGCACAATGTCTCTAACGACTATAGGGGCGAAATTTTGAGCATTTCATGCCAAATGGAGTACATTTTGGGCTCTTTTTGTACCCTCATATTTTCAAACTATTATTTCGAAATGATAGTACATAAGTCATCTCGATGTCTGAAAATATTTGCATAAATGATAAATTATATACAAGGAAGCTAGACTTAGTAGGGCATATGCCCTATAGGCGTTGGCAGCCGGAACATTGAAAATTGCAGTGTCTTTTTAGACTTCAACTGCAAGCCATATTCAGATTTCTAAAAGTGAGATAATGTTAAGTTTTAAAATAAAACCAGCTGGGAAATCCAGCATTATCTGGAATTGCATGTCTGCATAGGGTTATATGAAAAATAAGTGTTTTATACGGTGGCGTCGCCAGAGCGTGGAGGTTGTGGCAAAAAGCCTCTAATAATTAGGGGGGGAACGCGAGAACGTTGTAAGCTTGTCTGCCAGGGTCTGGGGCGGAAGTACATTTTGGGCTATTGTTTACCTCAAAATTTTCAATTATAATTTCGAAATAAGCATTAGAGTACCTAAATCATCTCGATTTGTGATAAAGTTTGACTATTATTATATGCAGAGGACCTTAATTGTGAAATGTCAAATTACAAATCACGTAGGGTACCCCCACATAAAAACTCCTCCAATTTGGAAGAATCCCAAGACCTAGTCTGGGCCGGGATGCCCCTTGGCCCCCCGTGACGACGCTAATGCTAAAATATAATACAATTTAAAATTTGTAGCGCGCTCAGTCAGATGCATTGGAGAATCCAATGATTGTAGAGCTGCAGTGAACTGGACGAGTGTTTGAAAATTGAGGAAACAAAGCAGGTCATAATTGATACTTAATTGGGAGACTCCAACAGTTGGTAAGATATTTATGCGTGTAAAATTCTCAGCATGATCAAATCTGTGACATTTTGTATACGGCAGCGCTCGCTTGACAACAAGTGGCAGTCTGAGGTTTCAATCCATCTACTATAATGAAGAAATTCTTGTTTGACTGAAAGTGGTGCAAATGAACGGCGAAGCACCAGCACCCACCAACCGCGTCTTACTTGCGGCGGTAGAGCACTGAGCCTAACGAGGCAGTTGCATCGGCTGGGCTCATCACTGTCTGGGCTACCTAGGGATTCGGAGGCTAAGCGATGAACGAACGCTGCCCCAAGGGCACAAGCGGGCTGCAGCCATCGCCTTATCTCGGGCTGTGAGAGGATAAACGCAGAGAAGTCAGGTAGCCAGGCACCCGGTTGCAGGCATTGCGCGGTTGCATAGAAATCGCTGAATAGAAGAAGGGACTGACCAGGTTTTGGAGTGGCAAGGCAGACATACATAAGTGGAAAGGCAGAAGGATCGGTATAGTACCAGGCACTGTGGTACTAATTTGGTTCCGAAACTGAAAAGCTTTCGCCACGACCCACGTTTGGTTTACAGATGCTGAACATAATATTTGTGACTTTTCCATCATAGTCCGATGTAAATAATAGCCAGGCACCAGATCAATTATCATTTGTAATATGTAAACAAACATTTATATAGCGGCTCTTCAGATACCTACTCAGAAGCGCACACCAGTCAATCTGATTTGAATAATTGATGTAATTTATATTATTGTAGCATAATACACTGAAAATGGCGCTGGGTTCCGGATGAGCCCTACTTACAGGAAGTTTGACTCGAACAAAGAACAGACGATAAATGTAGACCATGTATTGTGCGAATGGAGTACGCGTAGGCCTACTTGGTTCGTCTGATATGTTTAACAAGCGGGGGGGCATAGGGGGCACCGACCCCCCCCGTTTCAAAACTGGGGGGGAAGAGGGGCAAAGCCCCCCAGTTTTAGTGCTCAGTGCCCCCTACGTGCCCCACAAATCGGTTCTTTTTTATGTTTATCCAATGGCTTTTTAAGATTACCCTTGTTAAAATAATTTGTGCCTACCCATTTTTCAAATTTCTGGGGTCAAAATTAAAAAAAGTGGGGGCAAAAAAATTTGTGTGCTTCGCCCAATATTTTTTAATATGCCCCCCACTTTTCAAAACCTTGTTACACCTCTGGTTTAGTCTATGGTTCAGCGAAATCCACCAGACTTATAGATTAGTCAGAAAGTCAATCGACCTCCAACAATATATTAAGGGCCGTCAATCGAAGTCATAAAGACCTTTCTTTTTTGTGATCTTTTGTAAACTGACTTCGTGGAATCGTGGTTGATGGTCATCACAGCTGGTCAGCTCAACTCCTTGCTTACATGTAGCTGCGCTCAACAGCTCTCACTATAACTCCTTGTGCTTGTGGTCACCAGTCTGTTGCCATCGTATGAACTTAGTTGTTGTTTAATACCCGTTGTCAGCTTCATCTAAAATCACAACTGCACAGAGGAGTCAATGAGTCCATGACCCTAGCGATCGTTCTCATCAGTGTTGGGCACAAGACCAAAACCCCGACACCAAAACGTCCAAGACCAAGACCAAGACCGAGACCGAGTGGTCCGAGACGAAGACCGAGTGGTCCGAGACCGATAGGGGAGGGTTGCCTAAGATGAGATGATTTTCAAACTGACTCAAATGGTGGTCTATTTCTGCCTATTAACAAGATATAATTGCATCAGCTTGTAGTATGGTATGTTGGATATCATATCTGACAATTGAAATTTGTGCATCACAAACAGGAAGTTCACAGCGGCGTTCCTAGTACAGGTCCCAAAATGTCTCATCTTGAGCAATATGTCGCCTATGATGAGACACTGAGTTGCATAAGATGAAACAACGTTTAAATGCGCACTTATAAGGTATTTAAACGTGCCGAAATGAAAAATAGCAACAGGTAATTGCACAATCGTGTCTACAATATGCAAATATAGTATTCTGGTAGCTGTAGTGACTGTTTGTTGAGGCAAGACATTGCAAAAATACTTTACACTAACGGAAAAGGAAAAAAATTCGCTTTAGCTGTAGAATGCTTAATAATATTAGGATGACCTGGAACACGCTCGTGCCGTTTATCTGTTTAATCAAAGCGATTTACAACCCTTAATAATAATATGGTCACTGTAGTTTTATCACCGAATATCTGAGGAGATATCTTTAAGGGGCGCCATATTAAGTTTAATTGATTGATTGATTTTAATTATGATGTCTGCGCGATAACGAAGTTTAATAATTCAACTGCATAGGTTGCTTTGCAACACGCATGCGCATCTGTTTAATCAGAGCGATTTAATATAGTCATAAGCCTAAGTCTATTATTTTTGCAGAAAGTAGGCTAGCCTAGGCTATTGAAATTATCCATGTGTCTCATCTTATTGCAGTGGTCAGAGGTGTAAAAAGCTTTTGAAAAGTGGGGGTGGGCATAATAACTAAAATAATAACTAAAATAACTGGGGGCTTTGCCCCCAGTTTTGAAACTGGGGGCCGGTGCCCCCTGCCCCCGCTTGTTACACTCCTGGCAGTGGTTGCCTAAGATGAGACGTGTCTCATCTTAGGAAACAGGATGCCAATCATACCATTACACTCGACACATCATGTTGTAGGCAATAGCGCACATTATCACTCACACATTGTAGACATTAATTTAGTAAATATTACTAAGTAACATGCAACAAAAGTGCTATTTCGGATTTTTCGCAACTCTGACACACAATGAGCAATTAATGCATAGGCCAACCTTCAATTCAGAAATCCGAAGAACTAACACCAATTTCTTACAATAATTCAAGAAATACCTTTTTCCCTTTTTCCCGCCTGACAAACGAAAACAAGATATAAACCAGAGAGACGCTGCAATCCAAAGTAAGACTGAAGTTAAACTAGAAATATCGAGAGAATAAGGCTGTCTCATCTTAAGCAACCTTCTCCTACTCTTTTTTCTATAAACAATTCAATTTATTAAGACGCTAAAACGGAATAACACGCTTAAAACATTAATTTTATTGACGAATAATACTAATCCTAATAATGGTCCAGAAAACAGTTCGCGTAGGGCCTAAACATCCGATGTCTCTAATAATCGAAAATAACCGAAAAATATACAAAAATTGTTCTGATACGGCAAATAACCAAGAACGCTAATCTGAGACGGAGATTATAACCCTAAGCCGTTCCTTAAAGACCAAGACCGATGCATTAGAGACCAAGACCAAAGTTTTCCGGTCTCGAGACCAAGACCGCGGTCTCTAGACCACACCCGTTTCTCATTGAACACATCACTTTTCCAATTCAACGTGGTAGAGTATTTTCGGTGGCTGACCTGCCAGTGTAACATTGGGAAACAAATAGCAGTTCGTAGGTAAAAACTGCATGGTAGTCATCCATGCGAGCCTAAAGGCTTTGTGAGGTCTTGTCCACGGATGATCGATATAGGCTAACCTTACAGCATGCCATATGGAAGCCAGTTGGGATCATGTTCCCATAATTATGAATCCGTAAAGAGCCAAAAAATTATGGGCATGAGCACCTGCATAAATTTTTACAGAGGCCAGAATCATGTAGGCTAGCATAAGTCTGTCTGGAAGGAAGCAAGATGAAATACTGTTGGATTTACCCTATATCCATATGGGACCCATATGGAAATATGGGCGAATTTTTATGTTGATCCGAGTCCTGATATAAGATGATCAGGAACTTTAGTACAAGACGAGGACTGGAGAGGAATTAACTTATGACAACTGTTTGTAAAGAGATATATGAACCAGTCACAACATGCATACACAATATAGGAACATTCAATCCAAGTCAATCTAATTATAGTCTAATCAGGAGCCTACTATCAAACTGCACAATAGACATCATTTGATGCCTCAATTTCTACATCCTCTGCAAGCACGCCATGGAACTAGTGAAAGGACCAAAGTGGACATTGTACGTGTTCACATAATTTATACCGGGTGAGAAATGTAAGTGGTTGAACTCTTTGTTTTTGTTAGAACATCACATTCAAGTCTTCAGTTCACACCCCGGGAGTCGAATGTCTCCAACCCTTTCAATTCTCAGTTGTGCTTATATTTTAGCATTTTTCACAATTAAATGTGGGTTAATAATAAAATAATGATCTATTGTAATCAATTGAATTGTATACTAATAAATTTGTTGATGTTGCTTTAAGTTTTCTATTGGTTTTTTAACTTTGTCAACAAAGGAGTTGATTTTCATTCGAGCCTGACTTGCAAAGCCACTAGCAGTGAAATCTGCCTCTACTAATTTCGTTAACATCAGTTTGTAAAACACGGATAAAATATTCAACTCCACAGGGATCAAAGATCTTTCTTCGACAATTCTCACTGACCATATATAGGAATAGGGATACCACAAGGGTAGCAAGTGGGCATGACGGTAGGATGCATGATCACCATTCACCAACGATTTAAAACACAGCACTATGCCATCACAGCAGCCCAGGATTCCGAAGTGACAGTTTGAGCAATAGGCACATAATGCGTTCGCTATTAATTGAGCAACGAATCGACTCATCATCGTCACATTACAATTATGTTACAGATTCTTTCAATAAAAAAGCATAAAAAATTAATTTTAAATAAAATACTTAATAACTTAAAGTCTGGAACTATTTTCAAATTTTCACTTGAACAGATATGGCAATCAAATACTAGATATGGCCGGTGACCTGACCTGAAACTGAACAATCAACTTATTTTGTAGCAGTGTCGGTCTTCAGACGAGTCCTATGTGCGCTACTGAAAAATCATGGATTGTATTTACAAGTTTTGAAAATTTACTAATTTATTCAACAGAATACTTTTCACACTAGTTTAGTTCAATTTATAGAAGGAAAGCCTCAAAATTAAAACACCAATATTGGATGCAACACACTGATAAATACAATGCAAGGCAATTGCATTTAAACTTGTCACATAAGCATTACCATCAGCAATGGCTACCAGAAGTGTTGTCCTTAAGTTCCGGATTCTTACAGGCTAAAGTAGGCCTACACAGACAACAAAAGTTATTAACATCAGTCAACTTTATCTAAGGCAAGGTAACTGCATCCAAAAACCATATTATTATACATACATCAAAAACATTGTTATCACAAACCGTTATGAGAAGAGTCATTGTACTTAAGTTTCAGATCCTACAGTGTCATAAGTGCAAACAAAATAACAATCCAACAATCCAGAAAGCTTGAAGACAAAAATGGATGCACAACAACCTAGAATGTCTTTGAGTCATATAAGAGCTATATAAATAAATACCCACAAATGTACATGCAGAGGCACCATAAAACAATGGACTTGCTCGCAACTAGTTCTGTAAACAAACTGACAAATTTCCACAAATCTGAAGTAGCTGATTTATATCTTTTACAGAGATGATCAGAACAGGTGTATTGTGTACTAGCACTGTGTTAACATCAATTACAACCATTTCATTACACTCCTAGAAAGCTTTGGGAACAAATATTACTTCTTTCGTTTCATTCCTCGAACCTTTAGTAAGCATTACAGCTACAGCCATTCATTTTATTCCTAGAATGTTTAGGAAACAATGGCTCCAATTTACTAAGCCAGGTCAAAGAACCAGCCACATCGCTTTAAACAACCTGAAATATTCCATGATCTGATGTAATAAACATCATTAACCTACACATAAATTGATGTATCACCTTTTAAAGAGTCAAAAATACTATAAAAATGCTAAATTGAGAAAACTCAACAACAAAAACTACAAAATTCCCATCACCTGAATAATTCTAATGTACAAAGGCATTGTTTCAAGAATTGGCACAAAAGGTCGATGATTTAATAATCTATCTATCAAATCTATTGAAACTCTAATCAACCCAATCGCAACACACAAAGAAAAGTTTGTGAAGGCAATGGGATGACAAAAAAGCAAGACAAAAACAAAATCACAAAACAGTTACTATCTTCCTTTTTAATGCAGAAACAAAACTTCATCACAAAAAAGCCTTTAATATCCAACTAATTACAAAAGCATTAAGCAAAAATTCAGTCATGAAGGTTGATGCAATCTGTGTCTAGTAAAAGAATCAGTGACTGAAGGAGAACCTAGAACAGATTTTGTGGATGTCAAGATATAAGTAGAAACTAAATGTCATCTGTTCACTGGAATTTATCAGCTGCCTGGTTAAATTCTGTTTTTCAGTCAAAACCTATATAATAACAGCAACATAGATAGTTAAATCAATTCTTCAATTCAGATGCTAACCTAAGAAGGTGCAAAGTGGTTTCCATGTTGGCCTGCCAATTAAAAGTTGAGTGCTAAAATACTTCCCATCAGAGCATCAATTTGATTGGCTCCATTTGCAGACATCAGCAGTTTCACATCATGGTTGCACCTTGGTCATCCGGAGTGACTGCTTCACCCTCTTCTCTTCTCTTTCTTCTCTGTTGATTTGATCCAATTTAAATATTAATGAAAATTACAGTGTTAGCAATTTGTCATTCGCTAACGAAATCTAACTAAGCTTATTAAAGCAAACACAATACTATACATCTATGGCCTCAATTACACGTATAGTGACAATCAGTGCATTTCACTCTTCACTTAGAAATGTGCAATGAGAACCATTGTACCTTCCTCAGGCACAATTATCACTTCCTCAGTCTTCAGACTAGCACAGAAAGCACCTATGATCAGATTTTGTCTTAATTGGCCCTAAATTGTGCCGTCAAGGTGTGTGTATGCACTTCTGAGCAAAAAATGTTGGAAGAAGGGCAGTATCAAATTTCGAAAATAAATTTTAAAAAAAAATTCTAATTACAGTTTTACAAATTGAGCCTAAATCATAATATCAAATACAAAAAATAAATAATGGTATATGAACTTGAAATTTTATACCACACACTTGAAATGTCAAACCACTGTCAACAAGAACCCAATAGCAAGTAGCAACTGGGCCAAAACTGTCTCTGAATATATCCTTAAGTCAGCATAAATTAACCAATAAGTCAAATTATATCGCCAAATAAGCATGCTAAAGAATGAAAAATTGCAGCAACATCATTAGCAAAACCCTGGCTTAAACAAGAAGCACATTAAGTATGGCACGTCACTAGATGTACATAGAGAAATATTGAAATTAGTGAATATAACTTGTCTAAGAGTATTATGGCATTAAGTAGACTTTCTTCCTCAGTGTTGAGACTATCTGTGGTACCTGAACTGCATAAGTACCATTCGTCTTTTCTTTGAAATGAGAAATTATGAAGGCAACCTATAAGAAAACATCATATGGATTTAAAACGAGTTCAAGAAAACATTGAACACTTTTAAACTTCAAAATAGGCATTATGTCTTTAAGGTAAACTTATCAGTGCTTTATAATAATAAAATTATTACCATGTTAGACAATAACTGAAATTTTTTATTTAAAATATCTTAAAATTATACAATTTCATTTGCTCAATCTATTCTGACCAAAATAAATACTTATCCAACACCAGTTTCAGATCTGTATTTGTACATATTATATGGTGGTGGCTACCCAGAGGTGTAACAAGGTTTCAAAAAGTGGGGGCAAAATTTATGAAATATTGTATGGGAAAAAATTTTTTTGGTCTCCACTCTTTTAATTTTGCCCCAGAAATATAAAAAATGGGGGCCACAAATTATCTCAACGAAGTCATCCTTAAATAGCTGTAGAAAATGAATATGACCTGAGTTAGCATATCAAGAATGTGATCTTCACAGGCGTTGTTTAGAACAACGTAGGTCAGACAACGTATGAACCAAGTCCCAAAATGCGAATGTCGCCACGATTTATAACCTGTATGCATAAACATGTTTAATATAGCGGCTGAATGGAATGAACATCACAGAGAAATGCACATTTTCAAAGAAAAAAAAAAGATAAAAATTAGCCCTGTATATTTAACAGAGATCTTAACAGTAATAGGTAAACAAGGCAATTCATGTCGCAATGCTTGGCAATAGATTTGCAAACTCACATAATGCTTGGCAACTAGTAATGAGAAAATTAGGCATAGTTATACTTATTAAGCACTTTGCCTTTTCATTCTTATTGGCTGCACTGCACAACAATGAGACATGAAATATCATGCAACATTCAAACAAGGTATAAAACAGCTGAAATCTGTCAAATTCAGGTAGAACATTGTCCTGTAACTTGTCCAATTATCTGCACGATCGCTCTATCATGTACTTCCTAAGTCATGACTTTAGATCCAACTATATCAGTGACACTTAATATCTGTCAACCATGAATTGAATCAATAATCTGTGATTCTGAGCTAGCCTGGCTTTCTCCAGTTCCATATTGAGAACTCTAACATAACTTAGGCTAGTAACAGGAACCCTTTGGGAGGTACATGTATTTAAAAGGTGCTATCTGCATACGTGACTTGTGTCTTACCAGGTGCTGTGGAGTAAGCGACAAGTACATCAGCAACTTCAGGGGTCTGAAGATGGGAACGACTTCCTTCACTAACTTTTTGTTGAGATGTAGTTTCTGGTTGGGCGTCTGACTGTGGCAGAGAGTGATTAACTCCTACCACTCTGGAATGGCTTCCTCCATCTCTCTGTGGGCCATGACTAGCCTCAGATTTTGCAAGACCTTTTTTAGCTTTATTTAGAGTCACGGCAATCATATCTTTTCCTAACATATATCATATTGCATCTTCCAGTTTAATACATTATATCACTATATTTTTAGAAGTCAATTAAAAATGATATTGCCAGTTAAAAACCTATAAATTTGCTGCTATGGTCTATCTGGGTTTGCTCTTCATTGGTTTGCCTGTTGACTTATTTATTTTTTTAATATTTTTATTACCGAAATTTGATATTGCCCTTCTTCCAACATTTTTTGCTCAGAAGTGCATACACAAGCCTCGACGGCGCAACTGCAGTTGTGCTGCAGAGCAATGGTGCGCGAAGGACTTGCTCAAGGTCCCTACACAGTAAAACCTCAGACGAGGGTCGAACCCGCTCACTGAACGTTACGGACTGACCGCTCTAACCGATCGGCTACTGTGCCACACAACACTCTGTCATCTTATATCAACTATTGTACATCAATTCTCACAGGAATCATATAAAATCATAAACAAAAACTATAAATGGGTGAAAATATAGTCTGAACCAAGTCATAACAAAGAATGCCAAAATTTCAGAAAATTACAGCCATATTGTATTTATTACATTACACGACCAATGAACAAAGAACCAAGAATACAGTAAATACCTCTTCACAAGGCAATTCATCCAAGTGTTCATGCCCTTCATTAAACTCATGCGTGAACAGTATTATAATAATATTATAACTAACTAGAGAGAAACGTTTTATAAATATGGAGTTCAAGATTACAGTAAAATTAAATCAGTTGACCTATCTTTGCTTCTTGCTCAACCCACACAAGCAAATATTGCATTCAATCACTAACATACAAAATCTAGCCGTGACTCACGCTAGAACAGTATTGGGCACTCTTGATACATTCTCGTTTTCAATGCCGATGTTCTGGAATTAACTGTCTTATTCTCTGTACTCTATTATATGTTTCACATTTAAAACCTATGGTTCACCTTTTTGAACTTGCTTATACACAATAGTCTGATTCTCCAGTTTCCCTGATCAACCATTTTTCACCTGTGCTTCTCAATCTTCACGACGATATCACTTGAACCAATCATCAACTTGTGCATTAGATTAGATTACCCAAAGCAGTCTACATTTCAATTTGAACTTTTTATCAAATAAAACAGAAGATGTAAATCTACCGACCTCCTTGGCAAGCCTGAATGATAAATAGTTTTGGCTTTCCAGCCAGACCAGGACAATTCACTGCATTGAACCAGGATGTTATCTCCTGAATGTCAATTGCTCCATGTTTGTCCTTCCCATCTACTCCATAGACTTTATTCTCACTCCCATGAGACAGAATACAGAGTACAAAAGACGAATATTCGAGGTCGTTTTCTTTGTCTCTCTCATTCATCAGAGCATCCCTCATTTCCTTAAAAATAGACACATTTAGTAACTAACAGTACAAATGATTATTATCAGCAATAACATACAGTATGAATATAAAATTACTGTCATAATGACTGGTTACAGTGATCAACAATTATATGAATCAAACATCAAAAGCCAGTCAACACGAAATCTCTCTGTCACTCTGTGACCAAACTTTTTAAACCACTTACTAACCTGCTTACACATGAGCCATCCCATTCAAAAAAATTAGTTTATTATAAAATAAGAAAACACAAATCAAGAGGTTGAGAGGCTGATTACAAGAAGCATTTGAGTATAAAAAGAGATTCAATGGGGAGAGAGACTTGCAACTGCTGCTGGAGAGATGGAATTACTCTACTCTACAAATACCTTTGAAGATTACAATCTCCAGTTCAGCATAAGTTATGTGCTGGAAGATGAGTTAAGAAACAGTAATTAATTTTTTGATTCATCTGATAAAATTACATATTCGGCACTATTTTGAATTCTTTTTATTTTTCAAAGCTGTCATTATTTTGACACAGTATTTACAGTTCAGCCTAAGTTATGCATCGGGAGATGAAATAAGAAAAAGCAAAAAATTTTGTCACTCATCTGATGAAATTACATATCTGGCACTGTTTTGACATTTTTTTTAATTTTTCAAAGCTATCAATCTTTTGATACAGTATTGACAGTTCAGCCTAAGTTACGCATTGGGAGATGAAATAAGAAATAGTAATAAATTCTTTGACTCATTTCATGAAATCACATATTTGGCACTACTTTGAATTCTTTTTTATTTTTCAAAGCTGTGATTATTTTGATACAGTATGTATGTCACTCTTTTGTTTTGTCATGCTCTCATCTTGTCACTTCTTTTGAACTGCTAGTGACCTTTAGTGACCTTTAATTATCCGCTTACACAGCTACACCTTTTGACAGTTTCCTGGACAGCAGTATTGACAATTATCAACAATCATCATTATTATTTTCATTGGTAGTATTCATTCCTATACATAGTCACAAATAAATGTAAACCTATGCCTAACTGCAATATTCAGATGCAGGGTTATCACCAATAGATCATATCAGTCATATTCGACTCTGGTATTAACTTGTGATCGTCCATTCCTACTATGACTTGAAATCTTAATGTTGTGTGTCAGTTTGAATATAACAAACAAAGATCAAACAAATATTCTATTCTGCCATTTTTATGACCAACTAACAATACTATAAAATGCTAATAACACAAAAATAAATGTTAATAACACAAATAAAATGAAGTCTTAAGTAAAACAGAAACAGATTAAACCTGTGCAGTGAGATTTTCATGCACAACTGACTGAAAGTGCAGCTGCCCAAATAATTCCTTCAGATTTTCACAGTCCGCAGTGCTGCCAGGTCTTGGCTCTAGAGAGCTGTAGTATACGTTGTTGATAATAACTGCTCGACCAAAAACATCGTCTTTCTTTTTCAAAGGATATGCCTAAACAATTTGTAAATGTGATTTTCAATTACTAAAGAAAATATTAATAAAATATTTGACATTATCATGCAATGCTATCAACGACTAGTAAAAGATGATTGGTGATTGGTTGTCAGGTCAGTGAAAAGTGGAGGGCAGTGTGAAGAGGTCATCAGACAGTCAGCAAGATGGCATTAGTGACAGGTATTGGTCAGATATTGCTGGGTGTTAAGATGTGTTAGGTGATGATGCCGGGCGAGAAAAGGTCAGCGAGAGTGATGGAAAGTGGAAAGTATGACAAGGTTAACACTTAATGATGAGCTGCATTAGATTCCCAGTCACTTTTAGCACAAACTCATCATTAAGAAGTTAATAAGGTAAAAACAATCAACAGTACACCTTATGAGAGATACTGCAGCACATAATGACAGGCACTGTAACTTAGACTACAAGATTCAGCGGCTTACATACACACCCATTATGCACTAGCAGTAATATTAACAAAGAGAACATGACAACAAATAATGAATAATGATATAATGGTTGATGAATTACAGATAATGAATTTAGAATAACTTCTTAAAATTAATCATTACATTACCAAAGAGAATGGAACAAAACATAAATGCTTGGTTCAAATACCTTCTTACTCTTCATCATTTCCGCAATACGCTCTTGTCTGTCCCGAGTAATCTGCCTTAGTTCAACACCCAGATCCTTTGTGTCTGCCAACATAAAGGGTAGCGATATGTAATCAAATGAAAAGAAATCTCAGGTGATGAGCATTGGCCCATCTTTTTGTACTGCTTGTAAAATTATTAGCATAAATAGGGTTCAGATAAACTATGTCAAATATCTGGGTGGTGTTCTTGATTCTGCCAGATCATTTACAGTCAGCTTACAAGAAATGAGAGTCAATTATTAAAAATCATACAACAGTTAGTATAGCAAATAATGCTAATTGACCAAACCAGCATTACTGCATCTTATTAGTGCTCATTGCAAACCATTCTTGCTGCTTAGAATACAATCTGTGAACCTTAGTAACATCGAACTGAACACACTAAACTACATCCACAGCAATGCCGTCTGTAAGATCTTCAAGGTCAGCCACCGTATTGTCAGAGACATTCTGCATTTTATGCAAGAACCTAACAACAAGACTACTGGATGTCAAGAAGAACAGGACTCTTCCGAGAAGGATTTTGTGTGCGAGCTGCAATGCATGTGGTGTAACTTGCATCTATGAAACTTGGACTAGATGTTATATTTTAAATTCATATAGTACAGGCAGGTCTACTGTATTGAGAATGACGTATCTCTGGTTTTCTTTTCCTTTCATCACTCGTTACAGTGCCACCATATTTTGCAAATAATGAATTTATATATAAATCAAATTATACATGATGACAATATAACAATTTACAAAATTATTAAATATAACGAAAACTAGCTGTTAACCCGTGAAAAATCACGTGTCATACTTAATTTTAACATTGCTAGAGCTAACGTACACATAAATTTAATGAAACGATCGAGGTGAATAATGTGCGTCACCTAAACATAGGTCAAGTTCGACGCGATAAACACTAAAATATGCCAATAATACTCACTACCCGTTAAGATTCCATATCATTTTAAAAACTGCAAATATACTTACATTACACAATGTATTTAATTTTAATAACTGCAAATTATACTGACAAATATGCAAATAAAGGTTTTTTGAAACTCGAATCGGACATTTTTTAATATTCTGCTATTCAAAAGACTCTAACCACACCCGGTGCTGTAAGGTTTATGGAAGATCTATGGAAAAACTGGCTAAAGGCTACTGCACCCGGTGTTGCGGAAAGTCTATATTTAGATCAGACAGACAGATTGACAGACGTATTAGGTAATTAATAATTAAGGATAAGCACTGTGTTGCCATTGAAACAGGCCATTAGCGATATCTCCATTAAGAATTTAAGACACTAAGTACAATTTAATTCACATTTGATAAATTTGTAAGATAAAGAAATCAAAAACAAACAAATGATGCATTTTTACAGTAACTGATTGTTCCATTTCACAAATGGATCAAATAAAGGCAGAAGTGAAGGAAATAAGTATGTTCTCATGCTTTTGTAGACACTCACATGAATCACGCTTTAAAGGTTCTGAACATGACTAAAGTTATTTTAAAGTAAGACACCCTCATTATTGTATCAACTTGCATTCATACTTACTTACCAACCCATGAAATGATAGAGGGTTGAAAGGGCACAAGATGGCCTTGCATTTCAGATGAATTTCTCATAAAGTAGTTCTACATAAATTTCCAATGATGATTAAAAAAATCACCACATGACTACCTAGTTGATCTGTTGCTACTTAAATACGCTGCCCTGTTAACACTGCAGCCCATCAACCAATTGTTAATCGATTACAATTTGAAAAAACAGTGTATAGCAGAAACAAACACTCACTTGTACTGAATAGCTTATCATACCAGGCTGTATCCGCTTCATCAGCTTCATCAACGGCACAATCTGTAGGCTGATAACGAATGTTGAAAGATTGCTGGACTTCGACCTGTGGTGCTGGCCTTGGCCTATGGCTCTCCTCTTGATCTCGCTCTTCTATAAATTGTTCAGCTATGACAGGATCCAAACATGTGGCCAGATGGTCCTGCCTACTCTCAATGAGAGCTCGTAGGAAAACTGTATAGGCTTTATCACCTCTTTTTGTTAGAGTCAACATTAACTCTTGAACTCGAGCAGTTCGCGTTTTTTTTGCCTTTAAAGAAAGTTCACAATATAAGATAGTGAACAGATAAGAACAGTGCTAAAATCCAAATAATTAACTAAATAAATGTTTACAATAGAGATCACTGCAACTGAGTGGAGTATGATGACTAAAATATGAAGTTTATTTATCAGAGAGCCTGTCTCGTTTTTATCTTCATTTTAAGGCTATTAATGGTCTCACAATATCTACTTATATTATGAATATGTGGATCAAAAAGAAGTGTGTAAAGGCAATTACAGAAAAGACTAAATTTAGTATTCGGTAGTTTATTTTAGGTCTCTTTCTTTTTTCCTCAGTCTTTTTTCAAAATCACATGTTGCACTAAGTATCAACTGACAACAGTCTGAGTAGCTGATGTAATATCCTAAACAAAGTGCCATTTAAATAAACATAGCTGCCCTCATAGTTGAACATTTAAATTATGCTTCCTCAGTTGAAATTCCTCAGAAATATCCCCCAGAAGAATCACTATTATACAGCATTATTGTGTATATTGTAGTAAATAATACCTATATTAATTAGGTATAATCATTATTGCCACATACCATGTTACACAGAACATAAACTCCATAAACACCAGTTCTTAAGTTAAGAGGCATTCACAGTGATTTGGATAATTGTCATATAGAGACAGACAGACAGACAGACAGACAGACAGACAGACAGACAGACAGACAGACAGACAGACAGACAGACAGACAGACAGACAGACAGACAGACAGACAGACAGACAGACAGACAGACAGACAGACAGACAGACAGACAGACAGACAGACAGACAGACAGACAGACAGACAGACAGACAGACAGACAGACAGACAGACAGACAGACAGACAGACAGACAGACAGACAGACAGACAGACAGACAGACAGACAGACAGACAGACAGACAGACAGACAGACAGACAGACAGACAGACAGACAGACAGACAGACAGACAGACAGACAGACAGACAGACAGACAGACAGACAGACAGACAGACAGACAGACAGACAGACAGACAGACAGACAGACAGACAGACAGACAGACAGACAGACAGACAGACAGACAAAATGACAGAGACAAGATAACTCTTTCCAGCATCATAGCTTGACGCATTACAGCTCAAGTGATCAGTTGTAGGTTGGAGCTGATAAAAATATATTTAATGTAAATGAGTGATATATTCGAAGTTGTGTATAAGAGCTATCAGATGACAGATGTCATATCCTTCTAGTCAGGTTACTTCCTGTAAATAGGCAGAATCTGGAAAAACTCCCAAGGAGGCCCAGAACTAGACTCCCTGGCCATGCATATCAAACCTGAGACAGCTGTCAACGCGCTGACAAAGTGGTTCAGTTTTGCACCCATGAGGGGTTGGAATCCGATTGCCCAAATCAGAATGAAAAGAGGAGCTTATTAAATGTTCTGTGTTACTCATATTTTGTAACAATAATCAAAAGACAATCCACTGACAGCAATCAACTCATGTAACTTACTGCGGTGTGTCAGTTTGTCAAATAAACAAAGATACATACATACATACATAAACACATACATACATATCACTATGCATATAGCAAAAGATAAATTACCTCAATCGTTTCCAGCATCGAAGTAGTGAGGATGTTGTCAGCTACTAGGACTGCTACTAATTCTTCGCTTAAGATCAAGTTTTCCACGAAGATCACATGATTTCCCTGGAGTATATTTCTGTGCTCTTTGGTCATCGCCATTGTCTTATCTAAACAGCATCACACATTTTTAGTAAATATTATAAAGAATCAAGTAAGTATAGATCAGTAGCAGATATGTGAGCCCTACCCTAACTTGTGCAGTTAGTTCAACAATAAGTCAAAAGACGCTGATTAATTCCTTAGCCATTTAACATTAACTCAAAAGATCATTTTATTTCCGAATCCATTATAAAGTAGTGATCTTTCTTCTGCCTAATTTAGATCCAAATAGTCACTCCAAGTTGATACATGTTTTATAAATCATGCTGACAAACCCATTCGATTGCCTACTCCAGGCTGCATCTGTGGTGGACTTGCTTTGGCGAAATGAGAGCACTGGCACCCTAACAATATATAAAATTGCAAGAGGTTGGTTAGTGTTTCTTGTACAGCACTGGCAGATGCAGTGGTGACTCCAACTCAGTCAATATATTTTTGCAAGCTATCATGAATAATTTATTCTAACTCCCATATAGAAGGGCCAATCACGATTATTATCTTTTGAATATTGTATCAGCCTCACAAGTTGTTTCTTCTCCATTTTTTAATTAATCTATGACTACAGGTCTATGAAACCTTTGAACCAGGACTTATGGTATCTGGACTTGATCGTATAAACTGCACATCAATTTTCCAGCTCTTGCAGCAGACAATGGATCTCACATCTTGATCTCTTCCAAGGTAAACTTGCACATACTACTTTTACATGAAGTCTCACTACAGGACAACTGCATTCAAATGAATAAAATGCTATTCTTTCGACCAAATGATGCTCAATGATGTGTGATACCCATCTATCCAACAGAACCACAGCAAAATCTCCTTTATGGATGACATGAATCTTCTCTATATGAACTCATCTAAAACAGAATTAATAATAATGCATCATTGGAATCAGCTAAACAAATTTTTTACCACCTTAACACCTCTATCTCATTCATCCACAATTAAGCCTCAATGTACACCTTCAAGATTTTTCTCTTATCTGCAGATTAATTCCGATTTTTGACCAAAACTCCCATTTCCCGGATGAAATGACCAATCTTTTGCACTCTTACCTCATGTATATCCCATGACCTTCACATAATCTGTTCCATGCTTGACTTGAAACCCCATGTACCATTCCCAACCCAATGTCCATGCAAAATTAGACCACAAATCAAATTCATTCTGTGTTGATCCTAATTGCGATAAATAATAAAACATGCCATTACTATTATTACAGCAATTTTATATAGTGTCCCTTCAAGACTTCCTACTCAGGAGTGTTCTCATCATTCCATATTTTGCCACTCTTAATGTGGTTCTGATCAGGTAAACTTGAGATTGTTAGCATAATATTCGCTGATAGATAATTCCTTTCTCTTACCTAAGTAGACATCTTCTCTTAAGACCATTGTATTACCAACAGCTCAGAGGCATCAGCTGAATGTGCATTGAAATAATATTTGCAAGCTATATTACATTTGAATTTTTTATTTCTCTCTTACTGGTTTCCGCAACTACTGATACCTCTGCCTGGAGGGAACTGTGTGATATGACGTACTGTGTCGTTTCGCTTAATAAAGCAATAATAACATAATGAAAATATCATTAGAATTAGAATTCCATCATTTCGTATTCCTTCGTATGTATTTGGTGGTCATGAAAAAGCCATTCAGTTGAGTGCAATGAGGGTGATGATTGAGGACACCTGCATGATGGGAGGGTCAGGGTAGGCATCATGAGGGTCAGTAAAGGTCGGGAGTCATCGTGACGATCGGTTAGGGTCAGGATAGACATTGTGAGGCTTATTTAGGGTCAGATTAGGCATCGTGAGGGTCGGCTAAAGTCATGTAGTTTATAGATAAAGGTTTAGGGTTAGTTGGGTTTATAGAGGGTCAGATAGAGTCATGGTTAATGCCGTTTATAGATATTATTGCCAATAAACCATTAGACACAGAAGTACTTTCCTCAAGCATAATTCGGTCATTTTGTACTCTTAGTGCATACTTTGTGGTCCTGGACAGATCCGTTTAATAATAAAAATAGTAATAATTACAATCATAGAACTTCAGTAATTCTGTATTCCTCTGTACGTATTTGGTGGACATGAAAAGGGCGAGTTAGTAAGCCTGTTCATACTTTTGAAAATCGTTTTTGCCCCTTCCAGTAACATTGAACGTTGTTCGCGTCGGCCCCTGTAGTCAGATGTCGGTAATTCCCCGGCAGGTTCGCTGTCCACGATAAGCAGCCCATTCATCGGAAATTATGCCAAATGTGCCCGCTCAGCTTTAGAGATTTCTTTTAAAGGCTGCATGGTGCATGGCAAACATGGCATTGCACTTCCCTGTGAAAATTTGTTCCCGTTGCAGATACTCGATCACAATCATCTACTCTCGTAGACCTATGTAGGCCTATTACTGGTTAATTATATATAAGACTCAAGGCGGCCTCAAACCTTTATAGTTGTCTTCGATGTCCAAGAAAGCAGACTATGCCAAACAACGAGATTATTATACGTAATTTTAAAAAAGGATTCCAGAAACGAATGTTAATTACGCAAAACCAAAAGCATCCGTGTGAGAAACGAAACTACACCTACACGCATGTTCCTCGTCAAGGATACTCGCATAGCCATTCAGGATTCAGAATGACAGTAAGGATCTGCTAAAAGCCTAAAACCCTTAAGTTCTCATTAGTGAGTCATTAGTAAGTAAGTACGGATCAAGTCAGATTTTATTTATCCATAAAGCCTGTAATATTTGTGTAATGTAGTGTAAATCTTGGAAAATTTCTCAGCTCCCGCAAAAGCGTCGTCGTAGAGACTAACTTATCCATCGGCCTTATATCAAATAAAAGTGTACTGCATTGTGCCCAATATAAATATATATATATATATATATATATTGGGCCTACCCAGGCTCTGATTATGCTATGCAGGCATGCAAAAGCTGATTAGAATGCATTCAGTATGCACTTTAAATTTCTTCAGATCTTTATAATGATATAAATATAACAATAAATACATCTTTGGTTTTATTTAGTTTGATAACGACATGTCGGTCCTACCAGATAACGATTTTGACGATGAGCTAATATCTACTGATTTAATTTAATATAATCCTTGAAATTTGATATCACCCTTCTTCTAGCATCTCTTGCTCCGAAGTGCACACGCAGTGGTGCGTTTACCTATAGGCGCGCGCCTAGGACCCCCAAATCTCAGGGGCCCCCAAATAAATACAAAATAACGTCTCAGTGACCGCCAAATGAATGAAAACGTTCCATACAAAATAACATCCCAGGGAGTCCCAAACGAGTTAAAACGTTAAATACACCATGGCATCTCAGAGGGCCACCAAAGGAATGGAAACATAAAATACAAAATAACATTTTAGAGGGCCCCAAATGAATTAAAACATTTAATACGAAATAACATCTCAGGGGCCCCCAAATGAGTGAAGACATTAAATACAAAATAACGCATTAGGGCGCCCCCAAATGAATGAAAACATTAAATACAAAATAACGTCTCAGGGGCCAAACATGAATGAAAAAATTCATTAAAAAATGCAGGGATCTCCGAATGAATGAAAACTTTTCATACAAAATAGCATATTTTAAATATAATAATTTATATTATCTATTTTTGCAGATATATGCATTCACATGACACATGTAGTGTGGTAATTCATAATTGCTTTGTTAACGTGAATATCAATTGGCTCGATTGGCTGTGTTGGTGAGGCTGCGTATATGAGCCTCTTCGCCACCAGAAGCTGGCTCACTGTCTAATTGAGTGAAATTTTAAAATAAATTAAGTTGCGTATTTCGATGTTTGATGTGATGACGTGATGTCACATATCTCAGGTTCCCTCCCCTTCGTCACAAATTGTCACAGATGTATGACCATCCAATGGGTGCGTGACGTCATTTATAGGCGGCCCCCCTCAGACTCAGTGTATAAATTCAGAGGGCCCCCAAAATTTTTGCGCCTAGTGCCCCGTTTTCTATAAACGCGCCTCTGTGCACACGCCTTGACGGCGCAATTGCAGTTGTAGACCTACTGCAGAGCATGAGAGCAAGGCCTCTACACAGTGGCTAACGCCTCGGACGAGGGTCGAACCCGCTAACTCAACGCACACCGAGTGTTACGGGCCCACCGCTTTATCCGATCAACCACCGTGCCGCACCATGTTTTGTTTTATGGGCCATCTGCAGAAGTAAATAGGTCAACCCATTGTATTAAGTGGATGGTTATGCTTTGGTGCGTCTATACCTACCCGCGAGGACCTGTTATATTAAATGGCATCTTGTAATAAGTTTTTGGATGAGCCTGAGCCACAAAACTAAACATAATCTTAACTGTAATCTCCGAGCTTCTGAAGTAGCACTCGAAAACTATGTGCAGGGCATCAGCTTATTCACGAGCACTGTCTCGAATTAGAGGTGTTGTCAAAAGGGCAGTTCATGTTGTCAAAAGGTTAGTCCATGGAAGATCAAGCTGCATGGCTTGTTAAATTGAGAGCGCTTCTTGGGAGTTTCTCTTGGAATGTAACTTATAACCCATATTTGTGACTAATTGCAAACACGTAAATTTTACATCAAGCACCAGTTTAGAATACCCTTATGTAGTGTCCGACATTCACTTTGAACTCAGTTTACTTCACTTAAGACAATCACTTTTAACTTTATAAGTTGTTTCATAACTTAGATTCATATATTTTAATAATACACGTACTTGCACTTCAATGTATATGTGTTACTTGTCAACTAAACATAAGAACTTGTTCTCCTAAATCTAAATACTTAATGCCCAAGTATTTGTACTCTAAAGTACATGAAATAGGCACCGCCATGAATTTTTTTAAACTGAGTACTTACGATATAGTAAGTACGCAGTACTCTATTTTCACAAAGTGACAACACTAGTTCCAGAATATGGCGTATAGGAATGACACTTCTAGCAGGGCTGCAACAACCACTGCCACTGGTCTTCAGCAAGTACTTTTGAACCGGGCTAAGACCATTCCTCTCCAGATTTTGACACAGTACTAAAACCGACAAACCAGTTAAGATATTAAACAATTTATTTGAGTACACAATGACGCAATTCGATTCTATGGGGCAGCAGTTTTTGTATTGCAACATGCAACTCAGTACAGCAGATTATCAAATAAATACAAGTACACTTTACATCATAAAGGGTGTAACTTGTTCCACAAATGGTGATGAATAATCCCTTTAATGTGGTAAAGTCTATTAGAACAAAAGGGATGATGTCACCAATTGAAGCGAAACTAAATAAAAACAGGATAAATCTTCTGCGGCCGAAACTTCGGTCCAAAAACAAACGAAAATTTTACTTCGACCGCCGAACCCATACAAAATTTAGCGTGTGAAGACCGCTGTGCAAGCGCACTGTTAAAAAAACCTCAAATTTGTATTGTGTCGCGAGGGCCATTAGGGTCAGATTAGGCATCGTGAGGGTCGGTTAATGTCAGGTTCGTAAGGGTCGTTTAGGGTCATAGATAGGGTTAGTGTCGTTTTTAGACACATATAAAAAACTTTTGGCCGCAAAAGTAATTTTTATGCGCGCTTTTACGCCAAACTTTTGGCCACAGAAGCTCCACACATAAAAATAATAAACATAAGCAATAAGTGATCTAATGTGAAGACATCAGCCTGGTGATCATTAAGTATGTCAAAACACACGACCATAAATTGTCTTTGCTTCAACTTGCTTCCAACCAAAATAACACTAACATGTTGAGAAAGTCTTTATGCACAGGGCTTCAGCACTGCTGCTACAAGTGGTGGCAACTGGACACCACCATCACATTATAAAAGTTGTCAATGCATCATTATGTAGACAAAAAACAGCTTAGATACTTTTCAGCAAATTAAGATTGCCAGGGAATCTTCAACCTTAAGTTTCAGTCCTCACATAAGAACCTTCTTTAGAATTTATACAAGTTTCTCTTTTCCCTCTCTTTCCTTCTTTCTATTCTTTCTCTTTGTACTGTAGAAGTTCACTTTACTCAGTATTTTAACCACAGCTGGAAGAAATCAGGATTTTTTGAAGAAAGATTATAGGTTTTTATCGTATGCAATCACACCGGACACAAAATTATATGAAGTACTTCCCATACATTCATATCAGATTTAATATTAATTATGTGTTCAATGAGAGAAGAATCCCATGTGAGCATAAAAATTCACATTTCCAATAAATTTAGAACTCTCGACTCTCAAAAAGTAATCAAAAACGATCTAACATTCAAAGATTTTGGTATTGGTTAAAAGCCTAAAACCTAGGTTTTAAAATTGAGTTGTACAGCCCAAATTTAAACCAGCTACAACTAGCATTGGGAATGAAGACAACCTTCCTTCTACTCAACTTCTCCACAATCCACAAAAAAGGCATTGTATTGTCGTGCCATGCAGTTAGTGGCAGACCTGTTTACACGATTCAATAAGTTCAACATTGATAAAATCTCATAAAATTTTTTTTAAAAGTACTAAAAATCTAAATGAAAACCATGTAATACATTTCTTAAAGCAAATGCATGTCAACACATATTTACATAACATCACGAGTATTGCTAACAAATTGAGAATCTTTTAAAACAAATTTACAAAACAGTTACTGTACAGAAATGTTTACATGGATTACCAACCATGGACTCATTAGAATGCTATACAGCAGCGTTTCCCAAACATTTTTCCCATAACCCAGTTATTTGTATGCTTCTCCTTTGAGACCCACTAAACTTGTATTCGCCTATACTGCCCTATGACTGACTGCTTGTAGCATGCAATTGTCTTTTTATTTAGTTTCATTAAATTAATAAAATATTAAATACAAATTTTAGGCAATCCGCAATTTTTCTTCAATGGCCCTGTACTGGGTTGAGACCCACCATGTGGGAAATGCTCCAATACAAGTGCATGTTTCAGCTGCATAAAAAATACACAATTTTTCATAACAGTATAAATAACTTTTCTGTACCCAAAGGAAGTAAAAATTGTTCTCCAGAGGCATAACTTAACTACATTGACTAAGCATTTACCAATTTGCACATAGTGAGTCAATTTGCAATTCACTGTGGCTGCCAGCTAATATGGCAGTCATGAAGACGACTCAATTTAGAGAGCAAATGAATAGAGCCCTTGAAAAATAGATCGCCAAAGGCCATACATAAATTATGTTACTTGACATGGTTGGCACGCAATTTTGACACATCTGCTTTTAATTCATCACATTTTGCTTCAAAACTCGGACCCTTTTGGAATAACATCCCATACATTTACCTCCATCTTAAAACAATTAAAAATGAAACCAGTCACTTGTGTTTGCTCCCTACTATAGTTTCATATAACTACTTGAAAAATTAAGAAAATGCAAATATGTAACAGCCACAAAGTCACATGATAACATCCTAAAACTTGTTACCTAAAACTGTGTAAAAACATACATATGTACAAAGGCATATGAAAAGTAGCTTAATATTCAGACAATGGAAAGAAATTATGATCACAATTTTAAAACCTTTACCAATAGCCAACAACTGAGAAATTGATCATTTATTTCCTATGTTAAAAAAGTTTCAAATCAACAAGTGTCAAAATTATTTTAGCATTGTGAACTTGAAAAATGAATTACATGGAATACAATTTAAGGGTAGAAAAACAACTTCTAAGGACATGTAATGATTTCAATTTTCTATATAGCAAATGTTCAAAATAGAACCTGGACATTACTAATCATAACCCCAAGGACTCTCACAATTCCAAAGACTATTTAGCCTCATGAAGTCCATTCAGATTCAGCATACCAGCCACTTCAGTTTGAAGATGGCCAGCAGATAGATGGTGCAGATGTTGGAAACTTTGTAAAAACGATGTTCAAATAAGTAACTAAGGAAGTAAGTAATTAGCCTTTATTTTCATCTGACAAGGGAACTAGCATAGCACTGAATACCATACAAAGATTACATAATTTTTTTTAAAATAAACAATTGCAAGGTCATGTATTATAATGTCACATATGCACAACTAAATGTAACTCAAGATGCATCAACTAACAAAACTACTTGAAAACAATTTAGATAAAGCGAAAAACAGCACGAGAGGAGCAGAAGCAAATGGCTTGAAGCAATACTTGGAACAAACGACCAACACTCACAGACAGCGATTGAAGAAACATCCTTCAAGCAGGCCCAACCATGTGCTTGTATTGGTGCTTTAAGTTTCGCATCACTGAGTACCCTGCTGTCAAACAGAAAGCTCTTTGTTGGTTGTCTGTACCGGTAGGTGTTGAAGCTGCTTTGAGGTGGTGAATATATGAAATTAGAGTTGGAACGACCATTCAGCACATATGGGTACAATCATTCTGAATATAGTCGAAACAGTCATCAGCAACGTCTGCTGTCACATAACCTTATGACAGTCAGTGATGGAGACAAAAGATCCATAATTCCTGTGCTCCCTCCTCCCTTCCCGTCTCATGTTTTTAACACCATCATTCTGCAGACATCTGCTCTACCCTATGCAGGATCACATGGTCTGCAGTAAAATCTTTAACAATAGCAACATAAATGCAAGACCACATTTGTGGCTTCACCTAGCTGAAGAGGAATACAATAACGCACCTGGGTGCATAAACAAATCCAGCAAGAACTATTGAAGCAAAAACTCATTTACAAATCTGACTTCAGAGACATTATGCGTACACAACCCTATTGGTGGAATAACACTCTATGCACTCAAAAATCCAGAGTCAAATGATCCAAGACTGCTTCCATACATGTGAAACAGACTCGGATACAGAGGTACAACTGCATATTCAGTGCCAATCATCCCTGCAATCGTACCATATATGTCCAGTGACTCTGATCCTTTTTGTGGAACAGATGTTACAAAAAGAGGTTGATCCACTGGCTCTCTGATTGGGTGTGCACCAAAGGCCTGATTGGAAACCAACATGACCTGGAACAACTTTTGCTCATTGTTACTGTATGGATTTCTGACCACCAAACCAGGTTTTGGAATTCTACCATGAATAATAACTTCCATCTGAGGAAAAATCGTTCCTCTGTATATTTCCAGCGGAAAACACTTGCTTTCATCTTCCCAAGCAAATTCAAGTGTATTATCGACCTGAAAGCCTGACATTAGTTTGATCAGCGATATGTTGGCAGTGAGCAATGCATTGTTTGGTGGCACATAACATGTGTCCACTGCGTTCTCACATATGCCGATCATTTGAGGATAGCCTTGACTCATGCGAAACACTTGGTCTCCCTTTTGAAAAACGCCATATGGGCATATGGCACGTCCATTCTTCAGACCAAATAACATATCTGTGTACACATCACCATGTTTCTTTCGTAAGAAGATCTTATTTCCAATTCTCATAGCTCCGTATACTTCATCTGTAGTTGCCTGCACCGCCATCTGTAGGCAAATCCTCAGTTGAACAGACCTTGTTGGTAGTTACATATATATATATACATATGGTTTGTATATGTTAACAGAATCAGTTAGTTGTACCAAGGACGTCGATTACGGAGTATATGGGTAATCAATCGTTTTAGCAAATTCAATATCATCTTTTTTAGAATTTAGCCTGAGCAGCAATCCAACTTCTATTTACACCATAATTTTTTTCATCAATCCAATACCTATACTAAAACATGTTTTCATCATTACAACTTCCTGTGAAGCATGGATAATTTTCATCAAATCAACCTTCTGTTAGGGAAAAATTGCACCAATCAATCCAACTTCTACTGTACCCAATATATTAATTTCGGACGCTAAACTCGGCTTTAGCCATAATGGTCAAAAAGCAATTATTAAATTCGCTAAACTTATGCATTACCCTGTAATGTATAGCAATGTACATCTTCGAAAATTTCTCTGAGCCCGCAAAATCAATTTCGGACCATCTTATCCTCGGGCGTGACAAGAGAGGATGGCCTAATGAAATGCGAGCGGCAGACAGATTCGAACTGTTGATCGTCCAGGTACCGGACGTTGGTGTCAGGCTTTCCAGCTGTTTTTAGGAAGCTAGAATCGCTTAATGTATACTAAGAATCAACGAGATAAGACCACACATCGAAGAAAGGAAAAAGATCCACCATTGCATTGATACTATGGTCGTTACCTACAACCTATTCTTAGGTAGTTACCATTACATTGATACTATTTTTAGGTATGACATAATATTGAAACTATTAGCCTGTTTCAATGTTTCAACAAAGCTGCAATCTCAAAACAGATCCGCAAAGCAGTTCCACATGAGGCGCTCTATAAATTCCCGCAATGAATTAATGTTGTGAAAGTTCAAACAGATGCTCGTTTAAGTCCTGTTTATATTTATTTTAAAATGCTGGAGGTTCGTAGAATTTTCTGAGTCTTGGCCAACTCGCATAAGCAAACCGAGTCTTCAATAATCCACGTCAGCCGGCGTCAACCACAGACACTGTAAGTCTGCACCGTTGAACGAATTCATCCTTCATTAATTATTGCCAATCACCCACCATCATCTACCTTAGGCTCCTTCATCTATTACCAAACAGGATTTCCACTAAAAACTGAAGTAGGCCTAGCTATCGTCCTGACTCAGAGGCAGCGATAGGGCCTACCGGTCGACCCCCTACCTTTTACAGAGAGTGGACAGGTTATACGTGTGTCCCCCTCACATTTCCAACCCCGCATCCCTCATGCACCTGTCAAGCGAGATCGCCGCCTCTGTCCTCACTCATCCAATCCTAGGCCTACGTCTCCATATCTCGCCATATACGACACCCAACTAATTAACGGCCATGATTACTATGTAGCCTCTGGAAATTGATTATTGACCTACCTGGACTACTATTTTCGACAGCCCATCAGATTAGACGCAGCGTTTGTAAATAAGTCGCTGCCCTACGCCTGGTTTCGAGTGGAGTTTTAGAAGTTATGAGATTATGATTAAGAACTTACAACTGCACGCTGAATGTTCGACAACCTGGACGTGGACCAATTAAAGAAGCGCCGGCTTCGTCTACATGTAGACTGTCTTACAGCTTAAAAGGCCCGACACTAGAGAGCGAAAAGTCCTAGATTCAAAGACTCACACTTAGGCCTATTAATGTGCCAGAGGCCTATGCTGCTTTCATGAACTCTTGTTCATTTTATCGTCTCTATGCCATAATGCTTCTCTGCAGACAGATGCGTCGATATGCAACGGCACCCATAGTATCATGATCATTGATTACCAGACGATTTTGCACACAGGGCGTGCAGGCGTTTTAATCAAGAGTAAGCCAGTGCGAAAAGGATAGGCATGTTGAAAAACGCGATAATACGTGGAAATCATATTATTTTGCCCTACCATAGAAGCTAGTTAAACTCACGAGCTTACTTAAATACTCTCGTCAACATTAGTAGTCGTGTAGAATACATATTCGTCAATTAGGCTACTACTATTAGTAATTATTTCAGTTGAACTGAAACGCCTGTTTCAAGCCTTTTGAGAGATTCTTCCATTATAATTCCAGTGTTATTGATTCGTTTTAGCCAGCATCCGATCAGCCGGGCATTCTTAAAGATCGCTCCAGAAAAACTGTAGGCTACAGAAACCGAGACATTTGTAATGGACTAATTGCCGGGAACACGTTTGTTCCTTCCAGCTTTATATCAATCGAATATCTGTAACACCGACAGAATTTCTGCAATCTGGGACATCGTTCAGTGCAAGTCATCCATCGTCTTTCGTAGACATTCTTCTTTAAGCAAATCCTGAACAGACGTAGGACTTAGTTCCAGAGGGAGCATAGCAACTGAGTTCCGGTTGACGAAACGAGTGGGATGCAGTCGGAACCTCCGCTTCCACCTCCACGGAGGCCATTCCGCCGGAAGGAGTTCGTGTCCTTCATCGAACTGGAAACAGGGAACTCCGTGAACGATCCAGTTGTCCTGGAACTCGAGGAATCGAGGCTGGAGCGTCATCTCTTCGGATCCCAGATCCGGACAAAATCCGGGATTTTCGGGCGTAGGAAGGACGGTCGCTGTTTCGTGGTCTCGCACAGAAAGGGTCGAACGATAGAGGGCGCACTGACACCTGGCGACGAGATTCTGGAGATTAACGGTCACGCGATGTCGCTCGTGTCTCTAGAAACAGCCAGGTAGGCCTAATACGACAACTGACGCCAATACCGTATAGTTCATTATAATTAAACGTAATAATGGTATTATAGCCTAGGCTTATATAATATTTATACGCACAAGTTATTACCAGGTGGATCAACTGATAATAATAATAGGCTTAATGTGATTTTGTTGCTGCAATGCTCTTAGTAGGCCTACCAGGTATTGCAGGTAATTCAACTGAGACGGAGCGATTTGGCCTGTCCGTATATAGTAATGCTACTAAAATTAAATATATATATATATATACCATGTCGGATTCAAATGGCGTAACTAACTAGGTCAGCCTCGTCACTTTGATGCTGCTACATGCTGGCCTATCACTCTACTCCGTATGAATTCAAGCACTTACTTGTGGCCACAACGCCTCACGTGAACCTAAGAGATACGCGTGACTTGTCTAAATTCAAACTAAGGCTTTCCCATAATACTTATAATGAAGATTAGCCAACTTTCAGGTCTATTGACGTCAATGTCAACACAGTTAACGTTCTGAGACTGACCCCAGTCTCTGCAACCATGTCCAATAGAAACCCCAAAATTCTTTCCTCGCTACGTTTCTTTACATGTCGCCTTAGCCTACACCAAATCTCACCATAAGATACATGCAGGGTTTAAAGTGTGCCTGGGCGGTCATGGACGGTGTCCAGGCACTTGTTTTCGAGGCTGGACGCCGTCCTGCCACTTATTTGGCCAGCAGAGCCTGGATGCCGTCCATGAGCGTCCATGCAACAGTGCAATTCCTCTATATGCGTACGTTATTAACAACAGAAAAAAGGGAAGGAAAAAAATTTCGTGCTTCGCGCGTTCACAAATTTTATTTTCAAAACGATGCCGGCGCCATTGGCCCCTTATCGACAATTTCACAAAGGAATGCAATTCTCTGCAGGTCTACGCTTTACATTACAAAAAATTATTAATATCACCAATAAAACTTCTATTTTAACGAACAGAGTGGACCGTAGTGCACGAACCGTTTGTCGTCGACTTAATATGTTGGTGCTCGGCCTTTACAATTTTTAGTTCTTAACTTTTGACAGGGCCCGTCCATATGTGACGTCACGCGCATAGGGGAGGTGTCAGAAATTTGTGACGATGTGTGACAAGGGGGAGTGGGTCGAGGAAATGTGACGTCACATCATCACACCAAAATACGTAATTTTATTAAAAACTTACACTCATTTAAACAAGTTCCACTTAATTAGCAGTAGTTGTTACCACAATTAAATAACGCTAATTATGATTATAATAGTCTTTAATCGTGAGGAATGCATAAGATTGTAATAATTATAGGTTACTTGATTTTTCCATTTTTCTTCGTTCTACTATTATAATTTGAAGTATTTTATAGTTACGAATAATTTTGTTGATAATTATAAGAAAATTTGCGTTACATTCTGGACATCTGATTTGAATTTTTGTGGGGTCAGGACTTTGTGACGTGACGTCATATTTGAGGGGGTCAGAGCAGTTATGACGACATGTGACGAAGAAAGAGGGGTCAAAAATTGTCAACAATTGCGTGACGTCATTTATGGACGGCTCCCCTAGCGCCCAGGCACTTCATTTTTTACACTTTAAGCACTAGATACATGCAGGCCTACAATACACGTACGACTATATATAGACCTAATAAAGGCTTAGTGTTACTATCGCAACCAGAAGGCCTTCGCGGGAATTGGGCATACTGCTGTTTGCGACCATCACATAGATCTTAAAATTACTAGATATCGATCTTATAGTAATATTCTTAGGTATGCTACAGTGACAAGAGTCATTTTTGCACTGATGATGGTTACTGGTCATGTTATGATTGAACACATGCTCTTATTAAAAGCTTCCTTGAAAATGCTTTCAGGTTCAATCTTTTTTGCATATCGCAACATGGTTTATGGTGAATGTAGGTGGATCCTCAAAGAGTCCATCGGGTCTGGCGTTCTTCGCCTCGTCACAATTCGAGACCCAGACTCCAGCTGGAAAGATGAAGACAAGGACACTCTTCCGAAGGAGGTCAAACACGACATTATTCCAGATGGATATCTCCACCCTGGCTCCAAGCAACTTCCAGTGGAAAACAATACTCGAAAGATGGAATTGAACCGAGGCTACGATCCACCAAGAGTGACGCGTCTCATACAACAGTTCGAGACTACAGATGGTTCAGACCGGAAGACGTACTCAACCGATTCCATTGTGGCCAGAACCAGGTATCCACCTCCTTTGGAGGTAGCTGATACCCAGACAACTAAGAAGAAGTTGGAGCATTCGCCAGTCGATGTGAATGACAACCAGACATTACGAAGAAACAAGAAACACGCATTGAAAGAGTTGAATGACACAGAAGCAGATGACAATGTCAATAATTGGAAAGCACGTCACTCACTGTCAACAGAAGAAGAAGATGGCATTCAGACATCAGTAATGAACGTCACGCCGTCTGACATGAGTCACAATGACATTCAAGCGTCAGAAATGAAAGTCACGCCGTCTGACATGAGTCACAAGCAAGAATCAGCAAAGGACATAGAAGCGAAGGCATTATTCGTTGGTCATGTGTTGATGTCACGAATGAACGTGACACCGTCATCGTCACACGAAAGTGTCAAACAGCCGCCAAGAAAGAAGGGAGTAGTGACAATATTAGACGTGGGTGAAAGCCGCATGTCAAAAAGTAACTTGACGTTGACGTCATTAGACACCAATGACGTTGACATTTCAAGAAAGAAAGAGACACCAAAAGCTCTGAGCGCCGGTGACATTCAAACTGCAACGGTCTTGAAGTGCTATGGCGGGAAAAAGCTCGGGTTTAGCATAGTGGGAGGAAGGGATAGTCCGAACGGACCGATTGGAGTCTACATTAAAACCATCCACCCAAATGGACTTGTGGCCGAATGCGACTCTATCGAAGAAGGTACGAGCTTACGATTGTACATGCAGGCCTACATTATTAATTGATACAGTCCTACACTATAAGAGCGAGGGCCTATTGGTCAGTCTCCTAGCTGTGGACTGTCATCTCTAAGGTCGGGGATTCTAACTGTCCGTATGAGAACAGATATATATATATATATATATATTATATATATGAGATTTGTGCTGCCCTTACACCCCTTAGCAAACTGAGCAATGAATTGGACTCACTGACCAGTCAATGAAAGATAAAACGACTGACCGTATTGTCCGCCCCACTGGCCCACTCGTATGCCGAGACCAAGAATGTGAAGTCGCCTACATTTTATGCCCATAGCTGCCAGTCGGTCTTATGTTCAAACACAGGCAAAGATGCAAATCTATGCAGTGGAATATTATATTTCTCATTATATGCTGCAGAAGCTGGTTGCATTTCTAATCCCTGGCGCCAACTGCCTCAACGGAAACTGAGCTACAGCTGAAATTAATAACATCACAATCAGTCGTGTAATCATTTCTGTCATGATAGGTCCATTCTCTCATTCCTGAGCCGAGAGCGCTCACGGGGTCAGTCTCAGAACATTCAAAAGTGGAGTGGTTCATCACAGTATAATGTTTGCAAAACAAACTATGCATATCCTACCTTATTGAGTGGATGCCCGCCTGTAAGCGTAAATCTTGTGTTTCAGAAGTGTGCTATAGGAGTGTTATGTTCTACACAACGCACTTTTGCTTATATATTATATATATATATATATATATATATATTGCAATCTTTACTGGTATAGGAGATGAGTTGCTGACAGTGAACGACCAAAACCTTCAGTCTCTGAATCACGTCGAAGCTGTCAACGTCTTTCGAAACTTGCAGAATGGTCCAATCCGACTGACATTTCGAAGAACGGGACTTATCAAACGTGTGGAGATTCAGAGGCAGGATAACAGCACTCCCAGGCCTCCATCTTCGTTTATGCACAGTGCCCCAAGCCAATCATCATCATCTGGCAGCTACTATTCCTTGATTTCACCTTCCAAATTCAAGTCCTCGAACGAGAGCAACAATTCAACATCCGCCTCACTGTCGCTTTCCAGATCGGATGCCGGTTGGAAGAAATTGAAGGATTCCCTGAGAATGTACGGAAGGAATTGTCCGAGAGTCAAATCCAATTCAAACGGACAAGTCTCTAGCAAGTCTTTCTTCACGCACAACCCTTATCGTTCGCTATTTCCTACACAGATCCAGAAAGACAGAAGTCGGCGACTCTATGCAGATGACGGAAGCGCCACGAATGACGGTCAAAGAATGAACTTCACGATGAAGGTCATACTATTCAGTCTTTATGAAAAAGAAAACATGCTCAAGAGAAATGAGTAAACTTATGCAGCGTCACTTAAGCCTACGAACTTATCACACGCCTTAATCTGCTTCTGTGTTAGATTTCCTTTAAGTTTCTCCAGAGATGACAAAAACGTCATTTGCGCTGATAGCCAATCGCAATTAATTAATTTGCAGCAAATATTTGATAAAAGAAATTAATTAGTTAGTTCACCAAATCTGAAGGAGAAATGATGGCATTAGCCTATATATAATTATAAGCTATAATTATACAAATATATAGGCAATGAGCAAATGCCATCATTTATAACATAAAAAAATAATAATTAGGGGCCTATAATAATATTTTAGACACGAGTTCGATCAACATCATATAGGCCCATAGATCTCTTGAACTCTTAGCTGAATTCTATATTAATCTCCAAACTCTTCAACAAAGTTGCTAGAACGCTTTTACATGTTCATATAATGATGCCTAATCATGATGTTCTTAAGTCACTCATATGACCGATACCAAGCGGATATCGCGACACGTAATAATGGATAATGGCAAAAATGTGATATGATACTCAGATTGAAAAAATTGAGTTAATCCTGGTTGTGGTCAGATGAGTCAAGAGCTGCGAGAACTGTGAAAGTCGTCATCGCAAAAGTCAATGTTTACGTAGTATGATCCTTTTTGACAACTTTCGTTCTGGTCAAAATTAAAAATTATGTAACCAATTAGTTTTAACGCGGTAATTGGCTTTCATTAGCATAAACTTTTGCCAAGACTATAGCGACAGGCTATAAAACCTAACGACGTGCTTTATTTAAGTTTCCTTCTATGTCTGCAGGCTGTAGCCAACTCACTGCAACAGATAAGAAACTTATAATCTCGAGTGCTGACCTCTGTATTAGGCAACTTTCTTAGACCCTATGGCTATCTTTCAGTATAAACGATTAGGCAAAGGGATAACATTATTCGGGTGATTAAGGCGCAAATATATGACCGCTCTGATTCATGATGAATGAACATCGTGTCACGCGCGAAACTCTGGACGCTGGCGCTATATAAAAGTCATCGACCGACTGCAGAGGCGTGGGAGGAGTACGGATTAAGTTGTCTACTTGAAACCAGAGAAGGGAAGAATCAATGGGTTTCGCCGGAGGCAGACGGCCTCAATACAGACGGCGAGAAATAGGCAAAGATCAACGAAGTGTCAAGCAACGAAACCCGACACCTCGAGGCAGACGTTAGAGCCGCCTGCCCCTCCTCCTCTGCGACCCATGGACAAGACATTCATGAACCAGCTGAAGGTCTGGTCTGAACCGGCTCGTTGACACGGATCACGAATAGGGGACTATTCCGATACGAACGGCGCAATCTATTAGGCGGTATAACTGTAGTAATGCAATCCAATGACACTAACAAGGCCCAGCCATAACAGCCGCTAGTCAAACATCATCTGTACGCCTCTAGGGACATGACGTGACGCTAGGGACGCCAAGACCTGATCAACCAGGTTTAGTAATAGTTGCAGCAGGTGATCTGTCGTCCGATAGAAATACGAGTTTTGCGTTTGGGATGGCGATGGAAAAATCGCCTCTAGAAGGGTTCATATAGCTTAGCAAGCAAAGGAACAAGAAATTGTTTCGGAACTGGGGAGACGTTAGGTCGTTCTGACGATAAGGGTAATCAACGTAGTTGGGAATCCCGTCTCCAACGTCTCCAGGGAAACCTTTCTAAAAGACACTAATGACTCCAGTAAGTGTAGATAGGATGAGTGGTGTGTTTATATAGAATTAAATATACATATTAAAACCATCAAGTGTGTCGTGTTGCTGAGCTTAGTGATTGAGGAAAGAACCGGCGGTACTCTCGTCATCTAGAAGAAGGAGTTGGCGAGAGTAACCCGCGACACATCGACTGATTCAGAAGTTGTGAAAAGACCACGTTTTACAGGAGTCCAGGCACTGAACGAAGATAAGTTTTGACCACCTGTTTGGTCATCGAGAATTCAAGAGCACCGTAGACTAAAATTATATCATCTTCTCCTGAATGTTTCGACCAACTTCTTACGTCCTCAAGACTATTTGGTGTACAAAAACCGAATGGTGACTTAGTTCGACTACATCTACGATCTGCCCCTGTTACTGAACGTGTAAACGTTGTTACATCACGCTACACGTCATTCGTGACATACAGAACGTGACAGGCGTGATGATAGACCGGTGATGGAAATGAAGAAGGTCCGTTGAGCTGAATACAGATTCTGTGAATCGGACCATTAGAACGATTGTTCATCATGTACGAACGGAAGGAAACTAATGAGCCAACGAGTATACACGCAGAGACAGACACACAGACAACCAGACGGACAGATAGATAAACAAACGGTCAGAAAAATAGAAACAGAGCGACATAAGGAGACAGTGAATGGGAGGCTGGTATACGAAGTGAATAGCGAAAACAGGAAGTTGAGTTGGGCGGGTTTAGGCGCAATGCCACAGCAAACGCTCCCGGAAGATGAAATTATATTTGGCATTTGGATGAAATATGGGAAATCATGCAACGAATGCTTATATATATATATATATATATATATATATATATATATATATATATATATATATTGGTCTGAATTACTTACTTTCTGATTGATTGATTTGAATGACGGCTCTGTTAGATTGATTTGACTTACTGACTCTATTTGACTTACTGACTCTATTTGACTTACTGACTCTATTTGACTTACCGACCCTATTGGACTTACCGACTCTATTTGACTTACTGACTCTATTTGACTTACTGACTCTATTTGACTTACTGACTGAGTTGACTGATTGACTGACCTATCTGTCAGACTGATTTGTCTGCCTGGCTGACTGGTTTATTTGTACCTACTAAAAGACATTATTATTTACTAACGGAGACACATAGCGATAGGAAGAGAAGGAGAGAGTGAAGGACAGACAGACAACCGGTCGAATAGACGGACAACAGAGCAGACAAGAAGCGTCATGAACGGATGAACGGAGTTTTGGAGGAAGACATAGACAGATGGGGTCATGAATGGAGCATTGGACAGGCAGGCGGATTGAAGGACGGTTCGTTATGTATGGATGAATAGATAGATGGATGAACAGATGAGTCAATGGTTGGCAGGATGAACGGAAGGATGCTCAGAAGAATGAATGGATAGAACAGCTGGTGGAAGATAAGTGGATAGAGCCATGGATGGATGGATGGATGGACGGATGGATGGATGGATGGATGAGTGGATGAACGGCAAAGCAGATATGTAGAGATAGATAGATATATGGATGGATCGATCGTTAGATAGAGAGATGGATAGATAGATAGATAGATAGATGGATGGATGGATGGATGGATGGATGGATGGATGGATTTATTGATTAATATATAAACAGACAGACACATAGAATAGATCGACAGACAAATAGGCGAATATATAGTTACACACTGATGCAGACAGAATTGAACGGACTGGATGCGAGGCATACGAGAGGGAACTCTGTGTAAATTTGTGAGATAGAGAAATGTAGAAGCGAAAACGAGACTACATTTGAAAAGTTACTGGTTGAAATGGAGAAAGTGAGAACAGCTGCTCATCATAAAACAGAAAAGTCAACCAGACAATTAACGTTAACGCTGAAAACACATTTGCATTCTGCACGTGACCAGAGATGTTAGCCCTTCGTTTATTGATCAGTCACGACTCACAAATAACTTAAGTAGCCTACAGCCTACAAATGGTTCCGTTAATAAACACATACACAAATCAAGTTATTCCGGATCGAAAGGTAGATGTAGGCCTATTAAGCCTAATTTACCAGAGTTTACCACAATCGAAACAGCGTTTCGGATTGTTTTTAGAGCAATTAATGTTTTTATAACTTTTCAGGTGAATTATTTACAGGGCTAGTCATCTTGTGACATTTTAGGTTTCTCAATAGGACGCGTTGAAATTTAGTCGTATGGCAAAGTCAATCTAAATCAGTTTAACGACGAACTGCATGTGTTCCCAAGTTACTTTTCGTACGCGCTCATCGTCATTGTGTTACTGCAGGCAGTATTTAGACGTTCGAATAGTTGCGTCGTCTGCCATCAAATTATTTGTTGGAAATTCAAATGGATTATCACGGAACCCAAGCGTGAAAGTGCTTAAGAATTTTTCTCGCTTTATAAGCCGCTTAATTATATTATAAGAAGATGAGCACGCTTTGTTGCGCATATTGTAATAAGGTAATTTGCTGATGGCTCATCGAGCAGTTTACGTGTTTCAGTCAAAAGTTTCCCCATTCTGTAATCAGCCAATTTTATGATCGTTCTTGCGATATGGCTTTAAATAACTTGGAATAATTATTATTGGTAAATGAAGATGTAAATTATTCGCCAATGGTGTAACGTTGCAACAAGAATCATCCAAATAATCGTCCATATGATATCATAATGAACGCATATATAATCAGAGGCGACGATCAATGTAAGTAGTAGTAGTGGGGGAAGTTGTTGTTGTTGTAGTTGTAGCAGTTGTGGTATTAGTTGTTGTTGTTGACTTGTTGTTGTAGTCATAGTTGAAAAACAGTAATAGTACTCGTGATAGTTTGATTATAATGATTGCATCTATAATCATTATCTGTTATAATCTTCAGTGCCGTCGTTGTCTTTGTCGTCGTAATCATCCTCATCAACATCATCAGCAAAAATAACAACATCAATAGGGGCTGAGAAAATGCCAATCTGTTTTTCTTTAGACTCAGAAGAACCAATATCAAAGTTCGCTGAATTCGTTCGGTGGAAATCTGAAAAAATTCCAAACCTTCGAGTGCTCGAGTATTCACCAGCAAACTAAATCGAACGAAAGCGTTGACTCCCTTGGCAGAGGTCTAAACGTCATTAATAGCACAGAAGCAGCGCGTAAAGAAAACGGAGAAGAGACCAACCAGTCTGGAAAGAGTGCTCCACCTATCAGAAGAGAACAGATTAATGATGATGTTGGAAGCAGAGACACTGTTGACAGCAACGTCCAACAGATTAACCCCTTTGCTGCTAGTGACCTTTTAGCTGAGTGGACTGCTTCAGAGGAACCATTCAACAAAAGCCGAAACAGATTTGATCAGAAAATAACCTCAGGTAAGGTCGTGCCTCAACAGAATATTAATTGTAACAATAACCATCCGGACAGCGACACAGAAAACATGGACGTTTCTTTGAAACGTTGGGAATGTGGATTAAATAAAGATGGCTTTTCGTCCGATGGAAGGAACGATTTGGTGAAGACTTCAGAGGTGGAAGAGGCTATGTTTGATAATGAACACAGAAGAGATATGATGTTACTCGCCAGTCCATCAAGGGCATCGAACGATAATACTTCACAAGGAAGACCTGGAACTCAGGATCACTTCCAAGATTCCAGCGAAGGAGACGTGGACAGCCAGACGAACTTAATGGAAGCGGAAAACAGTTTTATTTATCCACCCAATCTTAAAGAAATGGACGGAAAAGGAAACGTTCAGATCTCGAAACTGTCGCTTAGTGATCGAGGCAGCTTTAAAGGTGTTCGAACAGTCTCCGTAACAAGACTTCCAGGTGAAAGTCTGGGGTTGAGACTTGGCGTGCACAGCTTCATCGATCGAGATGAGGAAAGGGTCGAGAGGGTGGTAGTCAACGAAGTGACCTCTGGTGGGGCGGCAGACAGGGCTGGACAAGATATTTGCCCTGGTGATGAGATCGTTTCAATCAACAATACCATCTTCTACGAACAACTACTAGATAACGTTATGGATTTCCTAAGAGAGATTCCGTTGAAAGCGACGCTGCTTCTCAGACGGGGTAATAGATCCAGAAATTCATTCCATTCTGCTTTAGTTGATACTTCATATGAAGAATTCGGAACAAAGCATTTGAATGGTTCAAAGGCTTTGAATTCGCTTATGAACTCAGTGGCAAAGATGTTTACTGACGACAGCGAAGAATTAGAAACACCAGAACAGAACAGGTCTGACTTCACAGATTCATTTCTTTGTAGCACCAACATACACGCAGACAATGTCAATGACAGCGGTGCGTTTAAAGCGAGCAATGAAAACTGGCATTTTGATTCCAAGCCATCTGCGTACCATGAAACAGAGAATACAGACCTTGACGGAACCTCTGGAAAACACTGTATTAATCAAAATTGGTCTCAAGGACGTTCCTGTACATCGCCCAGTCTTGCTGATTCAGACCTAGTGGACAAGTTCAAAGACTCGGAGACTCGCCACCTATCACATGGCACAAATGATACAAATGATATAAATGCAGAGCCTTCAAAGGAACCGTTATCTACAAATGTTGGCTGGTCACGAACAGAGAAAGCTCTTCCGTCGGCAATATGCGTCGGCCTTCCTGGAAGTCGCGGAAAAACCAGACTTGGGAGAGAGTTTCTAGGCACGATCGTAGAAACAGCATCGACAGAAGAAGCAGAGCAAGATCGTGCGAACAGCGATGGATCAACTGGAGGTAGGATCACAACGCGAGCGTTCAGTGAGTCGGGTTTTATGCAGCCGGATACTCAAATAATTAGTCAGACAATTTCTTGGTTATCCGGTGAAAAGGAAGGAGGCACTGATATAATTCCTATAAGAGCTAGACCAACGTTGAAGTTCAATAATGACAACTGGCGCGAACAGGAGCATTCAGATAATCATTGCGAGCTTCCTGGTAATGAAGAATTCTTGAAGACTGCTTCAGAAAAGTGCATGGAATTGGAACCGCTTGCAGATAGTGCGATATTTAAACGAATTGCCGAAAGCAATGTTGTTTCGCCCAAATCGGAAACAAGTGAACGTTCAGAAGTCATGAAATTTATGCAATCCGGAACAAAGTCCAGCGAAAACAGAGATAAACAATATAATTTTTTCGGAAAGTCATCCTTGTTGCCAAATACTAGCAGATGGGACTTCAATGCGAATACAACAAGTCACTTTGCAGTCGACATCGCTTCCCAAAGCAAAGAAGAAATTTCAGCCTTGTCAAAGACAGATTTAGAAGAACTTGTTGACAATAGTCGCAGCACAGTATCAAAACGGGAAATTGACTCGATAGGAGACGCTTCTCGTTGTTTTCTTGTCTCAGACTTATCGAGGTCTGAGTCGGATTCAGCAAACGAGACGCAGTTCCAAGAACCCAACACCACACATAGTTACAAGACCAGCTCTGCTGATTACTCTGGAACCGGTTCGGGTATTACTGTTCGGTGTGGTAGCAAGGCAGGCGTAGGCGGTTCTGACATCTCCACTCCGTATCACAACAAGACAGCAGTAGCAGATCTCTCTGCAAAGGGCTCTACTATCACCATTCACAGTGGCTACAAGACAGTAGCTGCTGATTATTCTGCCAACGGTTCTGGTACGACCACCAGTCAGTATGCTAACAAGGCACGAGTTGCTGATAACCATGGAAACGGCTCTGGGTCGTTGGATGATGGTTTCGAGGACGATGACGTCATCGTAGAAGATAACACTGAAACAGGGTGCTCACACGCACCGAAAACTAACGAAAAACGCATCACTATAATACCAAGATGTCCGACTGGTTATGACAAAGAGAATCCTCTCTACATTGCTTGCAACAAAAATGAACAAGACGGCCAAAGAAACTCAAACGACGAAGGAATTCTATCCAGAGAGCAACACAGTCTCCCTAAAGATGTTGTGGAGTCTGGCATTCGCGTGGAGCATCTTAATAACGACGACAAGATGTTCGACAAATCACAACGAAAATTATCAGGGAAAGGGAACAACGACAAACAAGGATCGCTTGCACAAACTGAGAACCTAAGAGACAGCTGCACCGAATACAGAAGACAGTGGATACCTTTTCCAGACAGCAAAGTAGCAAGTAAACAATGGAATAAGGAGCAATGGAGTTCAGGTCGAGGGAGTCTCGAGAGTATAATGTTGGACGCGACGAAAAGGAACAGATCGACTGAGAGATACTTAAGAACAGGAAGTCTGGAGAAGAAACACGACGCAGAGAAAGACACTGGATCAGAGAAGAAAAATGGCGATCCTTTCAAAGACGGAGGGAGCGATATTTTGCAAGACAGGAACAGATGGCTTGTTAGACTCCCTCCTCCCTGCTCACGTGACCTCGATCAACAAGTGCCAGCAGATCTCGGTAATCTCAGCATCCAATCTCCGAATTTCACAACGGTTTCCAAACGTCAGCTCACGAATCTCACGCCGAGGCCCACTCTTCAACCCCCGAATTTTCATTCTGATAAAAGAGTTGAACTTACGAATTCATCCGCAGAGTACAAAATATCTAGACGTCCTGTGTCAGACCCGCTGCCAGCCGTTCACAAAGAAACGTTCTACTGTGACGAAACTAAAGGAAACGAGGCTGACCTGACAAAGGATTTGTGTCAAACCATTTCGATGAACACAGTGAAACCACCTTCCCAGGAGAAAATCAAAACCCAGCGTTCTACACGTTCCGCTTACGAAATTTTGGCGAGATTTGAGGATGGTTGTGATGTCACTTCGGGAAAACTGTCACACGAGAAATGGGAAGTGGCTGCAGAGGATGAGGAAGATAAAACGTCACCGCCTCCGCTTCCTACCACTGCTCCACCAGATTTCCCACTGCCCTATGACTCCAATTTTCCATAAGAATCTATCGTTTGATTCTATTGCGATGACATCTAGTCCTCCAAATTCATACAGCTTATTTAATTAACAGTGACGCGATTTGATAAAGAGGAGAAAATTATGCCCTTCTTCCTACGCTGGTTCGGATTTTAGCCCACTGAAGATACATTTTTCAAATACATTACTGTACTCCAGAAAAACACAAAATGCACTCTGTGTCATAGGATGATATTCTGCAGTAGTCAAACTGCTCGAGTAAACCATTACATATAATATAAAATATATTATATAATATATTAAATATATATAATATTTCTTTAAATGAAGTGAAGACCTAAACGGATGCTGCTGGACTGGATGCCGTTGACTGGAGACAGCTAATTCTAAGAAGGAAGTCCATCATCCAGAGGAGTGACGTTTGAATCTGTCCAAGAGCAGAGATATCTGATGGAGGAAGACTTGAAAAGGTCGAAATATTTATACATTATAGGGATATATTTCCCTTGAAGAGGCTATTACAAATTATCGTAATGAATATTCATATATGCCTATAATATGAATTATTTTAATGTCGCACATGTTATGATAAATTTTTAAATACGCTCTTTAATGATTTCGATTATTAATAGATAGGGTTGCGGAAGTAATCGATTAATTAATCGATAAATGGCAAATGATTGTAAACGATTATTAGAGGATCATTTCAGGCAGACTTAAACGCTGCTACTAGGCTCATAACTCGCGTTCCTCGGTTCATCCACATTACAACTTATATGGTTGAAGTCTTGTACTGACTTCCTATCAATTCACGTATTTCACTGTGAGATCCTCTTCCTGGTCTTCAAATCTTTCTTTGACTTATTGTGTTTACAAGCGTATATATATATATATATATTCCTTCCTCCCTCTCTCTCTTCCTCCCTCTCTCCCTCTCCCTCTCTCTCTCTCTCCCTCTCCCTCTCTCTCTCTCTCTCTCTCTCTCTCTCTCTCTCTTTCTCTCACACTCTCTCTGACTTAATGTGTTTACAAGCGTCTCTCTCTGTCTGCCTGTCTCTGTCTTTGTCTCTGTCTGTCTGTCTGTCTGTCTCTCTCTCTCGCTGCAACATTGACCCGTCCCTTGCGCCATACCGACAGTTTCGACCTATTTTTTTAACCATCGTGTTAGATCTGCCTTGACTTAGGCCTAATGTCTGCATGTCACAGGTCCCTCTACTTACAGTGCAGGTCGATGGCTAGGCTCATGATAGGAGTGCAAACAGATTAAAGCATGTCTGTTCCCTACGACATTCGCTCTCCTAAATATTCCAAACTGCGAAAGGCGGTGCATACAATTTTAGATTGGCCTACAATACGAAACATGCAGCTTGAATGATGATATCAACTTTCACATCACATTAATTTAGATGTTTGTCTATTGAGGCAGAACTGTGCAAATGATTGAGATCTTATTAACTCTGATCTGCGCAAGGTTTATCAATGAGCCTTTACCTCTCGACTTCGTATCTTAAGGATTGAGTTGACGATTTGATTATGGATGAAGTCGTTCATAGCCTGCTTTAATAAACACTGAAAATTCAAGTTCTCTTTAATAAACACTGATAAGGTAAGGGTCTGTTGAGGTTGCTACTTAATCAATCGCACCTATATGTAAGGTAAAACGATCTTTCTGATCTCCAGATACAAGTTGCTGTCTATAAGAATTTATTGTTGGGTAGGTTCATAGGTTCCTCATCCATTGCAAAGTAGTCCCTCTTACTTACCACGCCGTTCCAAACTTCCAAGTCTCTTGCACTCGGCTGCTATTCAGCATCCATCAGTCCGGCTCCACTCGGTCGTCGTGGTATCTTTCTCTAGCTTGTCCTCCAGTCTCGTCCTCTCTGAAATTCTGCAACCAATCCTTAGTCTATGCTGCGCCAGTTCTTTGGAACGGACTCCCAAAGAATCTTGGAAAAATTTGCTCATCCTCATTTTTCGCCTCTTAATTCAGCCTTTCATCTGCTTGCACTTCCATCTGGTATACTTACCACTCACCACTAACAACTCAACTCTTCAAGGTGTTCTATTCAGATTCCTACCCTTTGCAATCACGCGACTACGGTGGTGGTGGTCGGTGTGCGTATATATATATATACATATATCCCATATTCCTCCGCTGTGCGCTAATGATTAGTGGTTAAGTTTAGTTAAGAGTGTTAGGCCTATATTATTTTCTCTATTCTCTTTTAATTTTTTCTTATTCTTGACAAAAAGGTTTACTTACTTGCTCTCTTTTTTCCCTGATATTTATATTATCTTTAATTTAAGCAGATTCTTCGCTGCCTATCTGTATTAGTGATTACAAGTTTTTTACAGTCTTTTCTTGGGGTTCCCTCTAGCGGGATATTCCTCCCTTGGGACCTCCATGGTGTCCATCATTCTTCCAGTTTCCGCTGTGCTCTGTTAACTTCCTTTAGCGAATTTTTGTGCCTCTATTGCTATGAAGTCAGTTTATTTTTGTGTGTCTTTGTATTGTTGGATATCAATAAACGAGTCAAACAAGTTAATATATATATATATATATATATTTATTGTTGGGTAGGTTCATAGGTTCCTCATCCATTGCAAAGTAGTCCCTCTTACTTACCACGCCGTTCCAAACTTCCAAGTCTCTTGCACTCGGCTGCTATTCAGCATCCATCAGTCCGGCTCCACTCGGTCGTCGTGGTATCTTTATATATATATATATATATATATATATATATATATATATATATATATATATATATATATATAGCACCATACTGTCGCCTCAGATTGACTTCCCGGATTGTGACCTGTCACCGGAAAGAAACGAGAAGCTTAGCTATCGCGGACTTTTAAATAGGCCCACAGCGCCGGTGAATGGGGTAGTCTCCCTAGCGTGGCTTTCGTGGGCGCTGAGAAATTGATGAAGATTTTCAAAACATTTTATAGATGACAGACTCGAGCATTGCTACCACAGGTTATTTCTGCATTTGCCCAGTCTACATTTCAGATTTTATAAAAATCTAACTATTTATATTTGGTTTAGCAGCTTACTATTGTCAAGACAAAAGAGGTTTTAGATTTCAAACGGCAGAGGGGATTTGTCAGTCTTGTACGGAGCATGTATTTAACTCTGGCCGAGGAAGTTTGCAACAATTATGATTATGAATTAAGGAAGTTGTCGCTAGAATGATCCACGTGGGTCGCACAGAAAATGGAGTGACTTGGTGACATATGGAAGACTTGTTGCTTGTGTTCTCCTGTGTGCAAGCGTGAACTTGTGTGAACCTGTGTGTCTGGGTCAGTGTTCCCTCTAATTTTCTGGAGGTCGTGTTCGCAAGAAATTTTGTGTGCGCAACATTTTATAAATGGTACACTTTTGTGTACAAGTCCGAGCTGAATGCAATGATAGTTAAATTAAGACTCTATCTAAGTCTATTGTGATAAGTTCCGGTATCCTAAATAAAGTCCGTTGCAAAAAGAAAGATGATGTAGTTTCATTACAGAAATCGTGGCTCGTTATTGTTTCAAAAAGTAAATTTAAGAACAACTTATTATTTGTAAGCTTATTATGTAATATATTCCGAAATTCTTCTCAACATTATTAGCACATAATCACTTTCATGAACCTCTAAGAGTTTGTGTGCTTTATTAATGATGATGGGAAGTTTTCGAATACAGCTGGAGACCAGTGGCCCATGTAAATTACAAGTTCATGCTATATAGGGGTGTCTCATTGTTTATATATATATATATATTATATACAAAAGGGATTCATTGACAAACTGACAATGACAATCTGACTGACCAACTGTATATTCATTATTTTCTCTACGATCTTTGGAATTTATGCAACCCACTTAGAATAAACTCTGCCGTCTGGAATGAGCATTTATAGACGAAATTCTTCTAAACGGTTACTTAGCTTGGTTTTCAATTATTCATTAAACTGAAACCCCGTTCAGTGTCAACACTTGAAGCTAAGAAAGTTCCTCCCAGAGGCGGCGATCAGGTGGGGGACGCCCAATGAGAGGGGTAGAACATGTGGGGGGGGGGACACACGTATAACGTGTGCCCTTTCTGTAAAAGGTGGGGGGACTTGTCCTCCGCGACTCTCCAGGGTCGCCGCTCCTGTTCTGATACCGAATACCTCCAGTATCCATCAGCTTTGAAAGATCTTGAAACTGTTCACTTTGAAGTGCAAATGTAACCACATCTGGGTTGTTATAAGAGATCAATGTACTTTTAATCCTCTCAGCTATAACAAACTTATAGCGGTTCCAGTGTTGCGTAATAGCACCAATATCATCGTTTCCCAAAAGAGTATTTTGAGGATAGAATTTTAATTAATTTCAAATTTGTTTCAACACTAAACTTAAAATTGGCTTGCATTGTGCAATGGTTTCACAGTCAATATTTGACTACTCTTGAACTTCGAATTCGAATAATCTCTCTTCCTTGCACTCGGTGTATCAGTTTCTACTATTTCATTAGGCTAAGCCATTCGTCGTTGAATGATGCCGAACATTTTTCCGTTTCAGAACTTTGATAAAGACATGTTTAGATGGTCGATTTAATATATATCATTACCACTGCCAAATACCTTATATTTCTCAATTATTACAAAGAAACGAGCGCAAACTGAGTTTAATTAACAGAGCAGCAGATGACGTGAATAATTTTAACTGAAAGTGTATCGATGGAAGCTTGGTCCTCGGATTAGCTGTAACATATGGGTCTTGATACGGGCATCTTGGCCGTGCAAGAGCTGTAAATGGAACATGAGCTCATGAACCAATACCATACCGAGTAAGCCTATACGAGCAAAAGAGTAGGCTAAAACGTATTTTAGAGCAGATAATTGTACGTCATTGTAATTAGCTTTCCATTTATTTGCAATTTTATTTTCTGTCCAGCTAACTGTTGGTTAAGAATTCACCTTAATACTTGTTTTTTTTCCGGGGGAAAATATTTTGTGGGCACACTAAATTCTTGTGTGCGCTAGCTCCACGACTCGTGTGCTCGCACACATGCGCACAGCTTAGAGGACACACTGGTCTGAGTGTGTCTGAGTGTGTCTGGGTGTGTCTGAGTGTGTCTGAGTGTGTCTGAGTGTGTCTGAGTGTGTCTGAGTGTGTCTGAGTGTGTCTGAGTATGTCTGAGTGTGTCTGAGTGTGTCTGAGTGTGTCTGAGTGTGTCTGAGTGTGTCTGAGTGTGTCTGAATGTGTCTGATTGTGTCTGGGTGTGTCTGAGTGTGTCTGGGTGTGTCTGAGTGTGTCTGAGTGTGTCTGAGTGTGTCTGAGTGTGTCTGAGTGTGTCTGTGTTTGTGTGTGTTTGTGTTTGTGTGTGTTTTTGTGTGTTTGTGTGTGTTTGTGTGTGTTTGTGTGTGTTTGTGTTTGTGTGTGTTTGTGTGTGTTTGTGTGTGTTTGTGTGTGTTTGTGTGTGTTTGTGTGTGTTTGTGTGTGTTTGTGTGTGTTTGTTTCTGTGTGTGTCTGTGTGTGTCTGTGTGTGTCTGTGTGTGTCTGTGTGTGTCTGTGTGTGTCTGTGTGTGTCTGTGTTTGTGTGTGTTTGTGTTTGTGTGTGTTTGTGTGTGTTTTTGTGTGTTTGTGTGTGTTTGTGTTTGTGTGTGTTTGTGTGTGTCTGTGTTTGTGTGTGTTTGTGTGTGTTTGTGTGTGTTTGTGTGTGTTTGTGTGTGTTTGTGTGTGTTTGTGTGTGTTTGTGTCTGAGTGTGTCTGTGTGTGTCTGTGTGTGTTTGTGTGTGTCTGTGTTTGTGTGTGTTTGTGTTTGTGTGTGTTTGTGTGTGTTTGTGTGTGTTTGTGTGTGTTTGTGTTTGTGTGTGTTTGTGTGTGTTTGTGTGTGTTTGTGTTTGTGTGTGTTTGTGTGTGTACCTTTCGTTGTTCAAAATGTCGCACAACCATAATTTCAACTTTGCCCAGTGATTGACT
>OY365806.1:61744724-61779724 GCA_959347315.1 Bimastos eiseni | reverse complement strand
TCTCTTGTTCTTATATTCTCTAGTTCTCTTATTCTCTTGTTCTTATATTCTCTCGTTCTCTTATTCTCTTGTTCTTATATTCTCTCGTTCTCTTATTCTCTTGTTCTTATATTATCTCGTTCTCTTATTCTCTTGTTCTTATATTCTCTCGTTCTCTTATTCTCTGTGACATAACTCAAACTCTTTCCTCCACTGCTGCCTATTGACATTGAAACCGTTCAAAAATTATAAAAATTTCTACTCTCTTTCAATTAACAATGAACCAGTATTAGACATCAGCTCAGTCGTTTACACGTTGTTCAGCACCATCGACGATAAGTACATTGTACACAGTTGAATTGATTACACTACGAGCTTAATGTTGACAACGCTCGTGTTCATATCATCTCCCGCCAAATAATTGACTATGCAAGACCAGACTACTAAACAACTGTTTTGGCACAGTGGCCGATTGGTTAGAACGGTCAGCCAGTAACGTTCAGTGTGTGCTGAGCGCGCGAGTTCGAGCCTCGTCCGGGGCGTCAGTCACTGTGTAGGAACCTTGAGCAAGTCCTTCATGCAAGTCCTTCATTGCATTGCATTGCATTATATGATACGCGCAGCCGTTAAATTGCTTCCTTGCAACTGTTGGCGATTTTCGCTTCAATTGTTTTGACTTGAAGTGTACCATAATTATAGCCAAGTGACGTCGTGTTTTATTACTAATGTACATGATTTGCATAATTTTTTTAGCCCCCGTATTCAGACGAGTGGGAGAGAAAGAGAGAGACAGACAGACAGACAGACAGACAGACAGACAGACAGACAGAGACAGAAAGAAAGAAACAGATAGAGACAGAGTGAGAGAGAGAAAGAGAAAGAGAGAGAGAGAGACAGAGAGAGAGAGAGAGGATTGTAATTAAATTTTTATACTTCCGTGCTGTCCTAACAAATTATTGTCATTGACATCGCCTTCCTCGTTCGCCATTTAAGCTCTTTATTTTGTTCGTCAAACTATGAGATCTACATCGAAGGAATTTTTACGGTCTTTGGACGGACAAGCAGCTTGTGTATACTTACATACTTACATGTAATATATGTAGCGTAGACACTGTAGAGTAATGTAATCTTATGTAATAGAGCAGTTATACAGTGTTCTTTCAAAATATCTACTCAGAGACGTTCTCTGCTCTAGCCCATATGATGCCAACCTTTTAACGACCAGATAGATTGGTTTCCATGGTCGTTAAGGTGCTAAAGGTGATTACTAACGAATAATGTCACAACAGTAAGCAAAACAGTGTACAGATGCTGAAAGGTCACCCATAATCTCGCGTTTCGAGTGACTTCCCACCCTCCCTCCCACTCTCTCTCTCTCTCTCTCTCTCGTTCTCTCTCGTTCTCTCTCGTTCTCTCTCGTTCTCTCTCTCTCTCTCTCTGTCTCTCTGTCTCTCTGTCTCTCTTTCTCTCTCTCTCTCTCTCTTTCTCTCTCTCTCTCTCTCTCTCTCTCGTTCTCTCTCTCTCTCTCTCTCTCTCTCTCTCTCTCGTTCTCTCTCTCTCTCTCTCTCTCTCAGCGATCGTGGTATCGTTCAAAAGTTCGTTACTGTTGTTCTAGGGTCCTGGGGACGACTGGATCTGGTTGTACGCCCGTTTGCTCGATGTATTGGGCGGTTGCCTAAATTTTCCCTTGTCTCTGCATACATGCTTACATGCGCGATGTGCTGCATTGGCTGCCTTTGTCCCAGCGGACTTCATACTACATTGCTGCTTTTGGTTTGCGCCATCCCTGTTGCAACGCGTCGGTTGTTGCGCTCAGCGACGACGATGAGTGGCGAGCTTCTAGTTCCAAGACCCAACTGTTAGGCGACACCTTACGTATGCTTCCGTCTGGAATGACTTTCCACTTGAGCTCAGCCCTATAATTGAGGTCCATTCGGCAAGCTTTAACAAATCGCTGAAATTTTTTCCTTTAGTGGTGTGAGCTATCCTGAGTAGTCATTAGAAAGGGCGCCATGTAAGGGCTCAGAATGATTGAACGATGAGTGCATCAACAAAAATAAAAGGGTCATAATGAATCTTCACACGAGTGTTGTTCAAAATTACACTCAAGGCCCGAATAATATTATACGCTGACAGGCCCACACTTATACACAAGCGTACACTGGCTCACGTGAACGATAACTAAATCCACAGACATAGGCCCTACATATACTTGTCGTATCCATATTCTATGCACATTAACTACAGACAAAGAATTTCTGTTACTCACTGTGGCTACAGTATACCGATATGTATATTCGAGCACGGGTTCAGACTTTTGAGCGTTGATCGGTTACCGATAAAAAGTTTTTGTTCCACTGATGGACATTGTTTTCAACCGACTCGATACATAGTCCTGCCTAAGCTGTGAGCGTGCTACCTGACGATAAATGCCTTTCAACTGCTTTCAACAGACAAGACCGAACAGATTCATTACTGTCTAACGGAGGGTCTTGATTGTTTGCCAATAGTAAACTTAGACATGAGTCAGTTTCACTCTAGCCTCGGCCAATTCAGACGACGGTGACTTAGATTAATAACATTTTAAGCGCAGACGTCACTACAGAACGGAAATTACAGCGATCAACCTGCGCTCCTTTATTATTCGATTTTCTTTCACGGAAGAACTGGAAGAATGTAAGTTCTTCTTTTATGATTCGAAAAGCTTTCAGTGGGAATGACTGATTAGAGTGAGGAGAACGTGTTGGTTCGCTCCTATGGGAGCCTACTCGCGATGCAAGTTGCTGAGACAGATGCAATATTTGTTCTAATAAAATATAACCTTAAATCAATATGATCATAAGCTAATCTAATCTTAATACAATCTTATTTTTTATGAAATCTGATCTTAAGATATTCCAATCTCTATCTAATCTGATTTTTAAATCTTAGCTTTTCTAGCGCCTTTCCACAAATACCACCGGCATCAGTCGGTTGGTGGTTCCAATTGAATGGACATTGAGGAATCTTGATCTATTTCAAAGGCCGTGATGGAATTCCTACAGATTCTTGCGACACTGACAAGTTTCGGCTAAAATCAGAAGTTTTCTTTGACCAGCTTAATGCAGACTATAGCATCATTTGATCTACTGAGATATTGTATTATCCAGCTTCAAATCATATCATACGTGATTTCATTTGATGTCATCTTGTGTAATCTCACCTATTTGACCTGATTTTATCTGACCTGATTTAGTCTGACATGGTCCTACCTGTTCTGACCTGGTCTGATCTGACTTCATCTGATTCTCTGTGACCTGGTTTATTCTATTCTATTCAAACGAAAGCAAGAGCTACAACAGCAGCACGGTCTACCCAGATCGCCAGTGTGCACGTATAGTGAAACAACTCTCATCGCGCCAAATGTTTTGCAATAATGGACAAATCACTTGCGTTGCGTAGGCCTATGGGTGTTATTTTTATTTCGAAGACGATGTCCATATTGACTTGGAGATTTGTAGAAGAAAACGTTGCGAAACATTGAGGGATCTGATTTCACCTTGTATATAGTCACGCCAAGCACTGCCTTCAGTTTCAATGATTGGGTTTTGGAATCACCAATACTGATTCTAAGTACAAGTTATAGGTGAATAGATCACCTCTCTCAAAATAGTATAATTACGATAGCAGAGAGGTTCATTTTGCAGATGAAAGATGTATTATGGATATCGTAGTTATTTCAGTTTAATGACATTGTGTGATAACAAAGATCATTAACATATCCCGCCTCCTTTATCTACGCTTGGGACTGGTACTGTCAGAGTGTGACAGAGGCGGATTCATGAGCTCAGCGCATTTAATTCGAAAGCCGCTGACAAGGCAATAAACACTAAAACTTGTGGTTTTTGGCGATAGAGCAATTTGTTTATTTTGATAAACCTACAATTTCAAATTATGCATCGATAGATGCTACATACATCAAGCGGCGACAAATGACTCGTGAGTCATACCGCGCAAATATTGTTGGAGAATTAGTAATTGGTGAGCCAGAGATGCACCAAACTAATTGAAATAGCAGCCAGCGCATTGGGTGCACCACCAGTAACCGTTGATTCCCAAACTTTCACAGTCTTTTGTAGACAAAATAAATGCGCCAATGAAATTTAATGTTGGGCGTTTCAGAGTCACAGACAACAAAACTCCAATTCATGTAACCGTTAACTCAACCTTGCACTGCCAAACAGGACCTTACTGTTGCAGTTACCTCGATGAGACAATCTGTCCTTTGTGGCAATTCAAATTATTGTCCGCCTCCGCTATAAGGCGGTATAGGCCCTATTAGTCTACCATGTTCATTAATTTCATCCGTGACGTCCTTGTTAACGTAGGCCGCCTTCTCTAAGTAAAATGCGGAGCTGAAGTGGAATGTTTATTGGTTCAACAGAGAGTTAGAGAGTACGACAGAGATATTAGCTGGTTGCAAGCCACAATCTTCTGTTGTCCAGACTTAGTGGAATAAATTCACAACAGGCCCGTATGGAGTCATAACATCATAAATAATCGTACACAGGGCATGAGCCACTGGAGCCAGTGTAGTTGTATCTCAAAATAGCAAACAAGACAGGTCTTCATTTCACTTTGTTTTGTTCCTAAATGTGTGCTAAAGAGGTTAATAACTAACTGAGATTCCATGGCATCTCGTCTTATGTTTAGGCAGTTTTGAACTCGTAGGAATACCGCTTAGAAAAGGACTTGAAGACATGGACAAAACACGAAAAAGCAACAGATTCGACTAGGAGCCAATATAATAATTATTCGTTCTCTTAAATACCAAGTGCATGGATGATTTTAACTATAGCATAATATTGCTATGTTTTAATTCTCTCTGTCGTTCTCTCCAACTCTTAGCTTATATTGTATCTGTCTGTCTGCCTGTCTGTCTGTCTGCCTGTCTGTTTGTCTGGCTGTATACCTTTTGCTGTTTGATTGTTAACTCAGCTGTACTTTGGTGACCCTACCTCAGTGGGACCATTGTCCCTTCGGAGTCCCTTTCTGTTACTTTTGATGTAAAATAGTTACGTTATTTTTGTATTGCTTTTCAATAGCCTCCATAAAGTGAGTTTTAATTGAAATATCCAAGGTACAATGCCTCGCTTTTGTTTCCTGATCCTTTCTCTATGTTGCATGAAGAACGACATTTATATTTACAAAATCTTTCGCTATGCACGACTGGACTTAAGTCCAAACAGAACTAAGTAGATCGCAAAGTATTTTCTCTCTCTCTCTCTCTCTCTCACTCTCTCTCTATCCATCTATCTATATACCCATCCATCCATCCATCCATCCATCCATCCATCCATCCATCCATCCATCCATCCATCCATCCATCCATCCATCCATCCATCCATCCATCCATCCATCCATCCATCCATCCATCCATCCATCCATCCATCCATCCATCCATCCATCCATCCATCCATCCATCCATCCATCCATCCATCCATCCATCCATCCATCCATCCATCCATCCATCCATCCATCCATCCATCCATCCATCCATCCATCCATCCATCCATCCATCCATCCATCCATCCATCCATCCATCCATCCATCCATCCATCCATCCATCCATCCATCCATCCATCCATCCATCCATCCATCCATCCATCCATCCATCCATCCATCCATCCATCCATCCATCCATCCATCCATCCATCCATCCATCCATCCATCCATCCATCCATCCATCCATCCATCCATCCATCCATCCATCCATCCATCCATCCATCCATCCATCCATCCATCCATCCATCCATCCATCCATCCATCCATCCATCCATCCATCCATCCATCCATCCATCCATCCATCCATCCATCCATCCATCCATCCATCCATCCATCCATCCATCCATCCATCCATCCATCCATCCATCCATCCATCCATCCATCCATCCATCCATCCATCCATCCATCCATCCATCCATCCATCCATCCATCCATCCATCCATCCATCCATCCATCTATCTATCTATCTAACTATCTATCTAGCAATCTATCTCATCCTCTTTCTCTCTCTCTCTCTCTTTCTCTCTCTCTCTCTCTCACTTTGTTTCTGTCGCTGTCGCTGTCTCTGTCTCTCTCTGTCTCCGTCCATCTCTATCTCTTACACTTCGTGTCTCTGTCACTGTCTCTGATTTTGTATCCACCACTGTCTCTGTCTGTGGGTCTGTCTTTTTCTGTCTATGCATATGCATCTGTCTCTGTGTCTGCCTGTCTCTGCCTCTGTGCATGTGTCTTTGTCTGTCTGTTTCTTTCTCTGATCGTGAAGTTGAACGGTCATTCGAAGAACTTGATCATCAACCTTTGCATGAATTAATTATTTTTACCTAAGCCAGAAGACAAGTCTCAAGTTTTGATTGATATGTTGACGTGTTTGTGAACCTCAGCCGAAATAGCTATCGACCTCAGATGTGAATCTCTGTGGTAGAGACATGTTCACGCGTCGTATGTTTAAGCCTGGTCATTAGTTTTTTTGTTATATGTTAATAAACGATGTTATGTTATTCGGATGGTTTTGTATGAATATACCCATGGCAAGTGGATGTTTGATTCGATTAATTTCACCATTTGCTATTCAATATATCTTATTCTTCATAAAGGACTAACTTTATAACATTATCATTACAGTACTTTATGTTAGGGCCATATTAACCTATATTACTATTATTAAACCTGATATAGATAGGTAGAGAGATAGATAGAGAGATAAATGCATGTATGAATGTGTGAATGCATAAATGCATGAATGAATGTATGAATTGACTGACACTGTCAGAGTGTATACGATGGGGAGTTACCATTTTTTTATAGAAAGCACCCTTGCCATTTATGTGGTCACTCTGTTAACCTACTCTGCATGGCGCGCCATTAAACAGAACCCATTCCAGTGTTCCAAATGAGTAGAGGTGCAGGTCAGAAGTAAAATAAAGAAAGCCGGTTTAGCTGACTTTTAAAAAGGCAACACTTTAGATCGTCATAATCGTAAATTTTACGCTTCTACAGCGCTACTTAAAACCTATGCAGGAAGCTATAACTCACTAAGGGGCACTGCGGCTATTCAGATAAGTTGTCACTGTCCAGGTATAGGCCTTATACATTTATAGTATAAGGCCTACAAAGTGAACGTTAAAGAAGTCCGATTGTGGGAAGACCAGAAAGAAAAGGCGACATAAGCGCTGTTAGAATGGGTTTTTCCGGTGTAAATATTGGAGCGTGGCGAGTACGACACCTATGGATGGGGGTGCACCGGATATTCAATTAAGTTCCGCCAGTTCCGATTTCTTTAATAGATTTATTGAAGACCATCTGACCTCAAATTTACGTCCAACATCGCGTGCGTAATACTTTGACACATCACGTACATCCTACGTAGTCATACGCTGGTTCCCTACAACTTCACGCTTTGGCAATAAGATTCTTCGGTGTCCAAATCTTAGCTAGGCCTTGCCTCTAAATATCTCTCTGACTATGCGCAAATCCTCATCTGCTAAAGCGTTTCATTCGCTGCACTCTGCGGACCTACATATATTGGATCTTTTGTCCCTCTGACCAGGATCGATGTAACCCAACGTAGGGCGTTTGCTGTTACGCAATGAGGGCTATGAACCCTTCTGCTTGGAGCGACCTTTTCGCTCCTCTGCATCACATGCTATTCCCTGTCACATCACAGAGAATAACAGCCCGTGATGTATACATGACTATTACATCATAGATCGATAAATTAGAATGTATGCAAATTATGTATAAGCCTACATACACGTACCTATATACGAATATTATAACAGCATGGGATGTGCAAACGTTGCACCTCTCACTATGCAACGTCGCGTAAATTGCTGTCACAATTTTATTTTTGTCATCCGTTGCCTAACGACATCTAGTGGTTGACGTAGATATCTTCCCTTCATTACGTCACGTTTGCAACAAAGTTTGCTGTAATCAACTCTATTTTATTTTCGGGCCTAGAGTGACTCAACTTATTACGTCATTGCACAATGTATAATAGTATATATAGTTCAGTTGCGTCACAACTGCTTCTGTTGCAGCTGTATTAGCTTACATACAGAATGAAGAGCTGTAAGCTTCGATTCACTTGACGTATGCAGCTCCGGCTACACACCTGTTTGGTGTACTCCAGATGATAGCTTCAAACAAGTTAATCATTCTGATAAAGTCGTTTTATATACAATTCATCACGCTAAGCTATTTTATCAGGTTCTTGTAAAGCGCTTGTGATTAATTTTACAGACTGCATAATCTAGAGAAAATATGTGAAGAGCTCTCAACTGAAGCATGTCCCTATGATATAAAATATATAGATCTACGTTGGTTGTAACTTTGTCGTGTCTGATAAGTACCACAGAGTAGTGAGTGCAGCTAGATCTAGATATTCGAAGTGGCTCATCGCTTGATGTTATCAACGTGGCTATAAGATCGAAAGCTGTAGGATTTTAATTTCATGCAGGATGCAGCAGGCTTATTGAAATTTTCTTTAAACTTACTGCTTAATTAAGGGACAATTGATTGCCTAACCTTGAGCAGAAAAAGAAATTTGATTGGCTTCTGGCCTATAATTGCTAGGAAGTGGTCCTGGTTTTCGAAAACGGGTTCAGAGTCCAAGTATCTAAAGTATGCAGACGGTCCCGTCACTGTTCTGGTTGTTCAAGAGATCAGATTCCAATCTTTGCGCAAACACTTGTGAGGTTCCAAGCGGAAGTTGATTTATGATCCCCCATTGATCCTCTTGTTATCTTTCGTACCATCGAGAAGGCACAGTTTTGATAATGGAATTTTAACTGTGCGACGTAAACAAGAATTGTTGATGCGCTATAATCTATGCTGCTGAGTTGCTTTAGGCTTAACGCAGCTGTCAAACTGAGGCGCTTGTGTTCTTGCTAATAAGACTACATGTAAGTGTATTGGATTGTGAGAGACTTAAGCAGACAGAAAAAACAAATGGCAAATGGAAAGGTATAAAGAAAGAAAGAAGAAGGAGGAGGAGGAAGAGAAAGAAAACATTAAACTAAAGTTTATACGAGACAGCCATGGCTGCGAAGTATTAACTGCCTAGAAGCCAAGGCACGCATTGCCCTGGTGAGGAGCTAAACTCATATCATACAGATGTTCAGTTCAACGCGCTTACCACTAGACCATTGCTCATGCCGTGACTTGTCACCGAAGCAAACAATGCAGATAAACAGACATACACACTTGTGTAGTTACGGCTTTCAAATGGGAACATACTTCCATTTTGAGACTAAGAATCAAACGGTCCAAGTTGACCATTTCCTTTGGAATGTAAAGACCTCGACTCATTTGAACAATTCAGCATCGATATGTATTTATGTTCACATCGTCTGTAGGCCTATCACATGACAATTTATGTGCCGGATTATTTCGCAGTGGCGCTCCCGTTAACCGTTTTCCTAGAAAGGTACATAATTATAAAAGTCGTTCGATGGCGCTCGACCATGTAAGGAAACTGCTCTTAGGACCTGAACTGGTGTGAAGACGTTTCTATAAAACGGTCTGCAGACAATGGCTCAACGCCCCCCGTATAGTTGTTTATGAATATGTAGAATGTACAAGTATGTTAAAATATCGATTGACCCTCACTACCTTTCAAGTGGACAGAAGTGTTACAGGTGGCTTCGTTGACTCAGGCTTTTTCGTCTACGGTACAAGAGATCGTAAATTGTCAAGGAGCGTTAACTTTAACTATAGGAAGCTAACGAAAGAGGACAAGGGCCTTGGGAAGGGAAGATGACCTCCGTCTCAAATAGGCCTACAGCTACAGCGCTCTGTGGAGGCGCTTAGGCAATTGGACGTCGTTTAATCGCCTGTGTCTGAACGATTCGAAAACGAAATTTATAACCTATGACAGGGTTATTATGTTCAGACCACATTTGCTGACTTCCGTTACTCCATCCTCTCGACATCTCTCCGCCATCTTTAGGTTGTCGAATTTGTTCTTGACCAGGAAGTCACCTTCATTAAGTTCTCTAAATAATTAATGCCGCGTTAATTGTCCAGTTACGGTAATTGCCGGTCATTTGCTGTTCACTTTCCCCCAATGCTGCACATACCATTGTTCATGCGTTTGTTTGTAGTAGGATTGATGACTCTAGTGTCATCTGTGTTGACCTCCCCACTTTGGGTGCATTGAAAAGCTTAAGCACATGCTTCGTGATACACTTTCTTTTGGCATCTAAAAATGGGACCATGTGTTTCATTGACTCATTGTTTCCAAGCGCTACGAATTTCAGGGATGTGGTCTCGAGACCGGAAAACTGCGGTCTTGGTCTTGGTCTCGAATTCATGGGTTTGGGTCTTGGTCTTGGTCTCGGACCGCTGGGTCTCGGTCTTGGTCTTGGACCTCTCGGTCTTGGTCTCGGTCTTGGTTTTAAGTTTTTGGTCTCGTGCCCAACACTGACGAATTTATATAAGACCTCGGTCTGTGTTTTGTTCTTTGAAAAGAACCAAGAAGAGGAGAAGAGAGATGAAGAACACTGAGGATGAGGAGAGTGAAGAAGAGGAGAAAGAGAAATAGGCTTAAAATTAAAAGGTAGGGAAAAGAAAAAAATGGAAGAAGAGGTGGAATAGGAGGACGAAATGGATAGGAAGAAAGAAGGGGAGATGGACGAAGACAAGAGAGAAGAATGAAGGAATAAAGAAGAGAAGAAGAAATAGGACGAGAAGAAAGAAGACTGGAGGAAAGAAGAAGAAGAGAGGAGGAGAAGGATGAAGTGGAGAAGGAGGATCCTTGGTTCAATTATAATAAAAACCCTCTAGTGGGCATTTATAGTCAGTCAATTCGTACTTGCGTCCATCGTTTTCTCCTACGTCGACGACATATCACGGGATTTCGCTTTTATTGCTAATTGTCGTCTAATTTATGACTAATGAAAATCATGGCAGACTTCGTCCTTTGAAAAGGACGGATGCGATGAAGGGACGTTAATTCAACTCATCGGAGTCAGAAACGACCGCAGTTAACGATGGACGGATGACAGTAAAAGATTCGGAGATGGCAGACAGTTATACGCCTGCTAAGAGCATCTATGATGACATTTGCGCGGCATTGGAAGTATCATTTCATGAAGAGTGGTGATACGGTTAGTGCGTTACGAAATTAGGCCATGCTGAGTTTAGGCTACGATGGGATCGAGGTACCTTGAGTTTAGGCCAATATTAGGTTTGGTCATGATGAAGTTGAGGTTTGGCAATGATAAGAACGCGATAGAGATAGAGTTTGGCAGAAAAGTTAACTTCAGTTCCGTGGCCAATCCTCACGATTGGCCACGGAACTGAAGTTAACTCTTCTGCTCGTGTGAATTGTTTTTGTAGCAAACTTGAAACTTTCTCATAGTTCCGGGACTTCATAACGTATTCATGCAATAACTGAGATCAATTTGGGTTGGTTCACATAAACTAAAGATTGGAATGGGCTAAGACAAATTAAAAAAGTATGTGGCGAAAATAAAAGTGGTAGAATCGCCGCTACATGTATACTACGCTGTGATGAATAGAAAAAATAAACTGTTGTCTTATCGGCCTACATATAGGCCAGCAGACATTGAAACTTAACAATACCTTGCTATGATACATCCTGCAATAATGAGAAGAGCTTAGTTGATACATGCACATTCATGTATAGTTGCACTCGAAGCGAACTCAATCGACTGATGTCTAGGGCATAATGATTAAGGCGCTATAGAAGTCACGAGAGTAGGTTTGATTGATTTATGATTTGATTAGCTTGATAAATGTCCGCACTCTATCGCGTTCTTATCAAGTTGAAGTCGTCTTCAATGTAACACAGGAACTTGATATTGTAATCAAACGCAACCTGCTGTAACATGACTTAACATAATGGGACTTAAGTGGTTTAGAAGACAGATGGTCTACATCGTATATTGTAACCACTTCGTTACAGCAGAACTGTGCTTTGGTGCACTTACTTGGAACTAATCGAACCCTCGAAAATTGGATCATAGTTCGGAAATGTGGATTGCTTAGCAGCAATGATCGTTAATTGATTAATTTATACAGATAAATTGAATAATTCCTGTAGTCTGCACTTAAGTTAGCGCCATAGAGATTTATGTTCTAGATTGAATTAATTTTGGCTGTACATTATTTCAACTTATTAATTCCAAATTGCTAGACGTGTTCAATGGTTTCCTATAAAGTCCACTCAAACAGAATTATACACTGAACTATTTTACAGAGTCGACTACGCATGCACGCAAAATGTTGGCCCTATGTTCGTACTCTTCAATGTTTAAGTCAGTGTTATCGCCAGTGTAATTGTCAGTGTTATTGTCTTTGTCATTGTCAGTGTTATTATTATTGTTCTGGTGATCGTCGTTGCCATCATTATTATTTAGTAAAGGCCTTTTATTTTTGTTGCGCTCTGCGTGCTACGTCAGGTTGAGTCAACCAGATTCTAAACGCTTGAAGGATTCAATTATGAATAAGACACAGACGATAGTCACTGAAAGGATAGTGAATAATAGTTAATTATCTTGCTTCGTTGTAATAAAATATAATAATTTCAATTTGCAGATTGCTCCTGAAGTCGCTCTTTGAATTTTGTTGCCAGTTAAGCACATGTAATAATGTCATCGCTGCGTCCAATGAAAGACTTGAGGTCTGTCAGCGTAAACGAGTTAACACCATACTCGACGTCTAAGCGCTCGATTCCGACGCCATTTCTCCGTCATACGTCCGTGGTTGAAGTGGTGGAAAAGAAGCAGCGAGATGGTCTGAAGGAACGACTGAAAATGCTTTATACGGGGGTGCTACCCTCGAGGAGAGCAGTCTCAACGAACCTTCCGGTGATCGTCAAGGCCCCCGTCGGTAGGGTGGCCCTCCCGAAGAATCCCCCACGAAAGGCTCACTACCAATCCGTGTTGGTGTTGACGGCGGAACCTGAGGGTGAACCGTCCCGTCTGACCCGTCGACACAGTATAGGGGGATTAATTGGCGGCTATAGAGGAAGAGAAAGGTCGATTAGCGAAAGCAACGGAAACGCCTTCAAAAGAGAAGATTTCTTTGCCGATAGAGTTTCTCTTGATAAGTACAAAAACGTAAGCAACGATGCCGACCATCACAAAACTGACACAGATACGAGTCGACGAGCGAAATTCCGAATCGCTAAGGATGACAGTCATTTGGAAAGAGACAACAAGTCTTCTGTCGTAACCATCCTGTCAGTCTCTAAATCTCAGAGTCAAATACTGACGAACATTGCGGCGGACGAGAAGGTTGGACTCAAAGAGACGTTGAAATCAGATGCTAAGATGAACGGAAACTTAAATAAGGGCGATAACGATGACTACGTGTTTAGTCTGCAGAGCACCAAAGACGATCTGGACGAAAACCTTAACATTAGACAGATCAGCAAGAATCATGATTTGAAGGATGGCACAGAAAAGAAGCCAGACATCGATTGTCTGGTCAACGGCCACAGAGAAGCTACTACGAAAACATACATTGAAAATGACATCATCAAACCAACGAAAATTTCATCTCGCACGAGCTTAGAGAGGGACGAAGCACACGCAGTGTTCCGGATGGCTGAACCGCGCGCGAATGGGGATGGAGAGACACATTACAATGTCGACAAGGAACCGCGGCCATCGTTCTCAACTGGCATTGAATGTGCCATGTTAATAGACATCGACGATTCCACTTCAGTAAGTCCATCGCACAACTGTGATGTCAACGAAGAGAGCCATCTGGAGAAATCGCAGCAGGAGAAATCAGAAACTGCAGAACTCACGACTTTTACTGAGCTTGCTTACCCGGCTCAGACGGAAGCAATGGAAAAAGAGGCGGAAATCCAAAAAGTGGAGAAACCAATTCTCTACGAGGAAAATCGGAATACGTTCGATGACAATGCGATATCAGATATACATGCGATGAGTAAAAACGTTGCGCACGATATTTCAGACGACGTAAAAGAAAAGAAAACTAAAGACGACAAGAGTAAAGATGAAAGCGACTCGTTTTGGTCGACCGTTGAGGATTCGTTAACAGGTCCATTCAAAACCACGTCCAACAGCTGTCATTCCGAACTGATTGAGATCGAGCTGCGGAAAAGTCCTGATGTTGGTCTTGTTAAATTCGATTTATCAGACAACCTAAAAGAACCGAATAAGAATGACGACACAAATAAATCAGATGCCTTGTGGCCGGACTTTGAGGAACCATTAACAGGTTCATCGAGCAAGTTTTCTTCCGAATCCACTGAAACGGTGATCCAGAAATATTCGGACTCTGATCTCGATAAACACGATCTTTCAAACGACTTGAAAGAACTTACATGTACTAAAACTGACAACGAAATTGACGATAGACCAGATGACGGGGTTTTGTCAGCCGTTGAGAATTCATTCGTAGGTTCAGAAAAAACCACATCCAGCAAGTCTCGAGGCGAATTGATCGAAGTAGAAATTCAGAAATGTCCAGACGCTGGTCTCGGATTTTGCATAGAAGGAGGTGGTGACCTACCAGTCACAGTGAAACGCGTCTTTAATGGTAAGTAGCAGGTCCTACTACTCAGTAGTGTTTAAGTGTTTTACGACACCTTATGGCTACCATGGCGTTGACCAATGCCACGTTTCAGTATGATTAAATAGTGTGAACGAAACTGTTGGCACACATGCAATTATCAGATTTAGTTATTATTTATGAACTAATATTAAAACCCTAAGCAAAAGAGAAGTCCTGGAGTCATAGTCAGTAATTTCAGTTGCATCACGTGATACATTAATCTTAGCCAACGCCACCACCTAGTGAAAGAAGAACAAGTCAACCTTACGTGGGATACGGGAATAGAACTCGGCTCCTTTGTGTGTTATTCATTTCTCTACGCCATCACTCCAATGCTTTCAGTTCAGTTACGTGTGCAATGGAACCACTTCCTTGCCTTTACTTTGTTATTGTTGACTTGACTCTCAGTGATAACAAGCAAAAAAGGTTTATTAGGATCATCTGAGATCGCAGATAGAGACAGTGGTCCGTAAGGTCATGAAATATGATACACCTCTGGGAGACCTATATCAGTTCATCGTTTACTCTAAAGCAATTGTTGCGGATCATTTGCGGAGGATCATATTAAGAACCTCTTAGAGGCGACAAGGTAGGTGTGTTCAGTGTGGGCTTATAGCCTACGTGCATACCAGAGTTGCCGCCGCCTACGACGATTGACAAAACAACATCGAGCAATTACGCGTCCAATTATATCGAGCTCATCACATCGATACAAATTAATCAAAGCTCGGCTGTTGCGAGCAATAATTCCGTCCACTGATTAGCGTCCTCTAGTGATGTACATTCTACCCTATACGTCCCTTAATCCTTTGCATCTTGATCTGGAACAAATTTTCATCGTCACTCCCACATAAGTATTGCTTTGACTAAGCGCAATACAATCGTTTCATGGCAACAAAGCCGCAACCTGTTGATTGAAGGGTCTTCAAATTCCATACGACGAGCTCAGTCGTGACACTGCATTGACCTTGAGCCGTTATTACCTATAGGCCACTGACCTTCACAGTACGTTACATAATAATTAACTGCAAGCTATACACACGAGCTGCTACATGACATGTGAACTGGTAACACTTGATCCTTGACACACGTGAAGCGGTTTTGCTAGGTTGTCCAGGACTATCATTAACCGGAGCTGTAAAAGTCGATAGAGCCGCGACAGGGTCAGCGAGACTACCTTGTACCTGTCACATTAGGTGTACGTGTACCGCGCGGTTAAGTCCAGCAGCTGTTAGCGGACTATGCCAAGGATAGTCTCACGACGACGCAGGCTTTAAGTACCTCTTAATGAAAGCATCTAGGCTTAATAAATAGCTGTAACTAGTTGAGACCTGATAAAATGTTAAAAGCAAATAAATAACAGGATCTAGGAAACCTTAAGTAAACAATGGGTTATGTTCAGCCTTTTTTTCATAGACGTGCGGGTGCCTCCCAAGGTGTGAAGCTCGTTAAATGCTTGTATAATGTGTGCGTGTGTGCAGGCGTACATGTACATGGATGCAATTGTGTGTGCACATACATGTCCACTGTTCATGTACATAATATATGTATGCTCAATGTACACGTATGTATGTATTGTATGTCTTAATGTAGGGGTATTCATCTATATGTGTATGACGAAACCGCCTGCGACTCAACCCCAAAAGCTCAATTTTTCTGGCTGGGTATTGGCCAGCAGCTTACGAAGCTTGATTTAACTGCCAATACTGCTGATTTCCTCTTATTTGCATTTTCCTCTGTAGCCCGTGACTTTGGAGTCACGTTGGACAAAGAGCTCACCTTTGCTTCTCATATTCGCCGTCTTTGCCGTGATTTATACTACCAGTTGCGTCAGCTTCTCACTGTTTCCCGCTCGCTAACTCCAGACGCCACAGTTACCCTTATTCACACTTTCATCACAGCTCGACTGGATTACTGTTGCTCACTCGATGCAGGCTTTCCAACTGGGCGTTTGCGGTGCCTGGAGCGGGTCCTGCGTCCTGTCGGACGCATTCCTAAATTTGGCCATTCCGGCTATATGCTGGATGTGCTCCACTCGTTCCCCCTCCAACAGCGAATCTCGTACCGTATCATCCCTTTGGCATGGCGGTCCTTCCTAGATCTCGCCCCTGCCTATCTTCGCGATCTTTATTAGGCTACTCTACTTTGAGTGTAACGGTTAGCCGCTCTCTCCGCTCTATAGTATACTCATTTGCGCGTATAGCTACTAAACAGAATCGTGCCTTCTCAGTGGTTGGCCCCTCGCTCTGGAACACGCTCCCGTTGGTGTTGCGGGTGTCGCCAAGGGTCCACTCAGACTCCTTTCATACTCGCCTTAAAACTGTTCTTTATAGCCGTGCTGAGGTCGGGAATGCTCCTGAGTAGTAGCCTTGAAGGGGCGCTGTATAAGTCTTCGTAATGAATGAATGCATTAATATATACATGTGTGTATGAAAGCGGGTTCTTCGTTCTACTGCACGTCTTGTTGGACGCATTCCTAAATTTGGCCATGTCTCCGGCTATATACTGGATGTGCTCCACTGGCTCCCCCTCCAACAGCGAATCACGTAACATAATTAGTGACATGTCACAATCATACATTCTGATACACAATAGTTACTAAATATGCAAAGTGGTATACAATATTTAGCAATAATGCAAAGCAATAATGAACAAATGTGATTTCTAACTTGGTGTGGACATAAGATACATTTTCAGTCTTTTTTTGAGCTGATGCAATATAGGGAGGAAGGTCAGTACATCTGGGAGTGAATTCCAGAATATAGGTCCACAGATGAGGATACTTTCCGCCTGATATTTATGCGAGTTCGATTCTGATGATACTTAGACGAGGCACGAGTCGAGTGGTCATGTACTTTAGGGTTTGTGTAAAGCCACATATCAAATTTATCGGGTACTAGTCGCTTATGAACCTTGAACATAAATAGCCCCGCCTGAAATTTATTTTTACTTTCAAAAGGTAATATTTGTAAGCTAAGGTATAGGTTCTTAGTATGTGCTCTTCTCGGCTCGTTGCATATGACTCTCAAGTCACGCTTCCGGAGACATGTTAGACAAGCCAAGCGAGTGCGATAAGTATAGAAGCCCAAATACATCACCGTCGTCTGTTTTTTCTGCTTCCAGCGGCTACAAACAGGTGTCTGAAGGAGGGTGACGAGATCCTAACCGTCTCCAGTCAAGACACGACGACCCTTACGCGCATCGATGCCTGGAGATTGTTCAAGTCGCTTCCAGATGGACCGGTGAAGATGAAGATCAGCCGTCGAATGGAATAGAATCAGCTATAACAACGTGAACGTTGGGATGGAGGAAGCTTCTGTTATGTCATAGTCTAATCTGGATTGAGGGGAAAACGTTGAAGCTAATGGAAAGAAGAGGGAGGAGGGAGGAGAGAGGGCATGAAAGGAGGAGGGAGGTATTGAGGAAAAGACTGCGTGGTCTATATATAGACAGAATTGCAAGCTGTATTAGGCCTATAGAGATCTCTTTCGATAATCGCTGCCGCATTAGCTAAGTAAATGAATCAGTGAGTTATTACGTTAGATAGATAAGTAAGTTGCATACTCATATAATATATTATTAATAATTTTAAACGTCGTGCTGGCTTAAGTACTGCCTCAAATCTTCGGAAACTATTGCAGAAGTGCCAAGTGATCATGCAGATAAAGTGACTCGCCTTAAAACTGGCAATAGTATTCGTTCGGTTGCTTTACTGGGATCGCCAATAGACCTATTGCTCCTTGTGTAGTGCTTCAAATTCATTACATGTAAATTCGGGTTCTACGTTTGCTATAAGATATTTAATATTTATGTGTAATTGGGCTTTAACAGTATTACATTTAGGAGTGTAAATATAGTATATGTATTTGTGATATTTATGGAAAATGTTTGATTGATATCATATGAAATGATTTTGTTATTTGACAAATAATTTTGACAGGGAATTGATGTTGTGATATAAGAAACGATTTTGTGATAAGGAAATAATTTTGTTATAGAGAAATAATTTTATGATGGAAAAATATGATGAACTATCTATAGAAATCAGTAAACTAAGACAAAGAATGAGAAGCGCTGTATAATCTGGTTATAGCTCACGACCAGCGATGATTGTAGGGTTAATGATAAGATATTACATGTTGATGTTATGTTGACGTTACTTCTAATTGAATTACAGACCGCAATGTGACATTTACAGGTCATGGAATTAGATCTACCATGTTTAACGCAACAATGATTGGACTTTTACATGTTTATTACAGACTAATAAGACAATGTTAAATCATGCTTGTCGTAGGCGCAAGGCAAAAAACAAATGAACCTGAGTGATTCTCTCCTTTTCGAAACTGGGAAATATCGGTTCTATGTCTTTTGATACCCCGTCAGACGGCGTCAGTTGATGCCCCGTCAGTTGATCCCCGTCAGTTGATCCCCTAGTCAGTTGATCCCTTCGCCAATAGATCCCCTGCCTATTGAAACCATCCCAATTGATACAACAATCATGTTCCACTTCCGACCTTCCCCATTTATTAAAGGAACTATGTAAAAGAGCACATAACTTGCGACAATTTAAACCATCCTGAAATCACGACAAATAACTGATAGAACATTTAAATATCTTTTATTTACTCCGAATTCAGTTTATAGGCCTATATTTTACGTGACGTGTCTGTTTTGCTATCGATTCAATTTGTGTTAACTTTTGTGGTATTTGCGTATAATTATATTGAATTTCATAACTATATTATTGTCAATATCTATCTGCTACACAGCTGATGAATTTTTAAGAGTTCAAGACACGTTGTTCACATCATGCATTAGGCCTAAGCATATCTGATAGCATTCGGAATTTTGAGTCTTTAGCACTTCAGTTGTGTGAGGCCCTTCACCTAAAGCGATCGTATATCATGGACTACGCTGCGTGACAAGGTTCACGAAAGGATCTCAGGTCAAAGATTCTCAGATGTTAACCCTTAACTACCGCATGGTCATATTGACTACTGTCCAATTTAAATCTACTTTACACTTAAGATTGGTTGCACTTGCAGAAGACATCGCAACCAACACAGAGCCACGAAAACATTATTGATTGGCAATAATTAATGGTCTATTAATTAAAGGATATTCTTAGTGACGTCACTATTTACTTGCTTTAACTGGAAACTCCATCCAGGATTAACTTCTAACTCCAGAAAGGACATTTGTCTAACATACAATTAGCACGTGCATGTTATTCCAAACGACAGCCGTTTGCCATTGTTTTGATTGAAGTGAATAGATTTAATCTAATCCAATATAATGGCTGTCAGTAAGTTATAGGGGCCTACAGCCCTACATGCATGGCAGACTGTCACTGGTGCCATTTAATTTGTGATGAGTCTATTGCGGTCAGTCTGTGAATACATGAATTTAAAGAACTGCAAAATTGTGGTAAAGTTTTTCATCTAACGTTCTGTTTAAATTTCCTATTCTTCCTGTCCTTCAGACTTTTTCGACCTGTCACCAGAAGGCCAAGACCCAGGACCACGTCTTCGTCTACGGTGTCTTTCTAGTCTTGTTTGCGGTCACTTTTGCATGAGCACATTGGGACGGATTGAAGACCTAAATCCGCGCTCATCCAGATGATTTGGGTTGCGTTTGAAGCAGAGGAAGAGCCATGAAAGCAGAAAGGGAATCACACAGAGGAGGCCATGGAAGTAGAGGGGCTTATATAGTTACCCCCACACCCCACCAAAGACCTGTAACCAGCTGGAAACCGGATTTAGCGTGGATTTCAATCGGCGACTGACTGTCTCTTAGCTAAGACTCGACTGATTAATTGAATCAATGTCCCATTGAAAGACTCGGGTCTATCAATGACCCCTTCGTCCGCTCCTCTTCTTAATTCCCTGCCAATCAGACGACATTTATACCCGAGTCACGTGTCTTCATGGTCCATGTCCGTCAGAACGGAGGCGCACTGATAGGCGACACACGACGCAAAGACTTAACGCATCTGGTGCAGTAAGATTCGAATCCGTGATATACTACACATTGTAACTGTTAGCACGTCGGTACATTGGAACTGGATTAAGTATAGAAGTTTAATATGTTCCGAATCATGGATGGGTTTGCTATAGCTTGGTTCCGAGGTGCAGTAAGCGGGGGGCAGAGGGGGCACCTGTCCCCCAGTTTCAAAACTGGGGGCAAAGCTCCCCAGTTTTAGTGGTCAGTGCCCCCATGTGCCCCCTCAATCGGTTCTTTTTTATGTTTCTCCAATGTTAAGATAATTTGTGCCCCCATTTTTCAAATTACTGGGGGAGGGGCCAAATTCCAAAAACTGGGGTCAAAATATTTTTTGGCGCTTCGCGCAATATTTTATAAATTATGCCCTCCCACTTTTCAAAACCTTGTTACACCTCTGGTTTGGTTGACCGCTTGAGATTCAGCGTACATGTGAACTTGTGAAGTATCATCGGCGTTGCAGACCAAAGAGTTGTAACCTGCAGAGACCTGGAACTGAGGGATTTGTCGGCTTGCCGATGTGACACTGGAAACCCAAGAACTGGACAACCTTTCCCAGGATTCCTCAACTACATAAGGCATCCTTCAACTTATGGCTGTTGGCGTCACTGTGTAGCTGTGTTGCAGACTGGTTCTCTGTTCGATCTGCATCATCATGTTGTTCCAAATGCATGTTTTATCATGTTTTAATGAGGTTTTCGCATATCACAGCAAGTGAGCTTCTGAACATCTATGTCATCTGTCTGTTGTCGATGGGAAACCGTTGATTCCAAGTTAGTGCGTTTTCCAAGTTAGTGCGTTTTCCCACCACTGGTGACTCTTTTCGGTTTACTGTGCATAGTTTCGCTAACATACGTATTTTACTAATTGACGATGACACTTAACATCATTTAGGCCAGCGTAGAGAGCGCGAGATATCTTGAAGGGGCGCAAACATATAAATGCTCGCTTACATTACATGAAACTCTCTATTACCTTTATCAGAGCAGGTGGTATGCTGTATACCTCCCCAGAAATCTTTAAATCCTCAGATTCTTTGATCTCCTATCGAGAATGTTTGCGATTGAAACGCAAAACTTAGCTCTTTATGTTTTGCGGTTTGTAGTGTTTTCTTTCTCCCGTCTTTAATATGCACGTCCGAACTTTATTAGAACGGAGTTACGAGATTACAGCTGATGTATCAGTAACGTTGCCTCGTATATTACGGGCACAAATGACACTGAGTCGTAGAGCGTACATGTATGCATATTATGAACGTAACCGTAATTATAAACTCCAAACTTCTAAAGTGCCACTCGAAAGCCAAGCGCAGGGCACAGCCTGTGCACGAGCGCTGCGTTGAACCAGAGAGTCAAAGGGAAGTCGTGAGTCCAGCAACTACAAGGTGTAGTTCTGACATTGCTATAGGTGTTCGGGCAAACGAACAGAGAAAATTGCCCTTCAGACCTATAAGCCAGAGCAAGTCAACTACAAGATGACGTTACCAATCCTAAATATCCCTAAGTTCAAGTTGCATAAAATTTATTACATTTGGTTTGGTTCCATTTCTAGTGCAGACTGTTTACAATTCCTGAGAGTTTCGATAATTTCCCTTCCCTTAGATTCTTTACATTTTCAAATAGGTTTGTAGAGACTAGAGACTCAGAGAGACAGATAGGCAGCCATAGGCAGACAGGCATACACACAGACACAGACGCCCAGACAGAAGGCCAAACGTACAGATAGATATATATACAGACAGACAAACAGTCGGACCGTCCATAAGGGCTGTGTGACTGGGTAACAGCTTTTCATTCCGCCTTTTAACACCAGTCAATAGTTTCTTACCGGATCCAGTGCTGCTAAGGTTGATGTCACTGAAACTGAGTCCCGGCGGAAGAGGTTGAATGGAGCGTTAGAAGGTCATGACGAAAGGGTGGGAAAGGGAGGAATGGTAGAGAGTGGGAGCGAGAGAAGGCGGTGAGAAAAGAAGAGCCATGACAGAAGAGAAGAGACGGAAGAAGGTCGTGGATACCACTCCTAATCGCAATTTACTGGTCACGCGGAAGGATTCCACACCTCGGTCTGGAGGAAGAGGACAGACGCACGGACAGACAAATAGGTAACGATCAGCAGGCAGACAGACAGGCAGGGACAGAGACTGACAGACAGATAGACAGGTAGACAGACAGAGTTCTGACAGAGAGACTGGCAGACACCTATCAACGAGAGCATCTGCGTTCTATAGGAATCATCCTCAATAATTTACAGTTCGAACGCCTCTGATTCTTAATCGACGTCTCGTGGCATCCCTCCCAGAAGTGATAATGATAATTATTATATTTTTCTTTATTAACCGAAACTGAAAAATGCGCACAAAGATCACATGACATATTATTACCATTAACAGGCAATAGCAGGTTTAATGGGAGTCGAATCCAACTGCTCTGCAGCTATTTAATTATTTCATCAGTTCAGCTGCGAATGTACCCAATGCCCTTAGGACTTGGAGGGACTAGTCAAGCTCACGAGGTAGTGGCCATCGATTCCGCTTCCTACTCTTCAAGTGTATAAACTATTACACAAAGCTCCCCGTGTATCTGATCGCTTCTGATGCCATGTTCAGAGACAGTATGGTAGGTCTAAGTAAGCATAGGCGAGTTTTAAGTCTTATTTTGGACCATCTGATATCAACAGATTAATTCCAACCGCTTCATCTGCCACTAAAAATACAGGAACAGGAACATGCTGAAACATGCTGAAACATCGTTAGGGTGCTATATAAACGTCACAGTGTATTATTATTTTTCTATCGACACGTGTACTTCCGGAATCTGATGCATAAAATATCAAATTGCCATTTGGTGCAATCACTTTCAGAAATGCATTTTTTTACATCATCGGAATATTTGATGCAAATGCATTAATGGACCACTCTACGAAGTATCCCTTGCGACGTTTGGTCGTTATGCTGCCTTTGACATCCATCAGCCGTGTCCACAGTTCTACACTGTTGATTACATCTTATAACAGCATCTGTGCCGGTGTAGCGATTTCAAATTACCCCCCCCCCCCATTCACCGTACCCCCCGGTAACTTTAAATCGATTTCAAGTTACCCCTAAGATTTCAGATTACCCCCCGGGGGTAAACTTTCAGGCTACCCCCTGGCCACTTGAAATTGAGTTCAAGTTACCCCCCGGTAACTAACTACTCCACTGCCTTGCAGTTTAGCAGTGCCAGTCCCAAGCCTGAAACCACATCTTGCAACAGAAAAGACACATGTAAAGCTCAAACTCATTGTCGTGGCAGGTCGATCGGGAGATGAGAGGGTCATGGACCCATCTGTGAAGGGTCTTGGTGAAAGCCCAAAGGATGCCAAGACTCAGAAGTCTCAGATCTTAACGACCAAAGCCAAGGCAAAAATTGGATACTGGAATGTAAGAACATTATGATACAGGGAAGTTGGCACATGTGGTGATAGAGATGTAAGAATACAAACTTAAGATATTGGAGTTGAGTGAGATGCGATGGACCTGCAGTGGCAATATTGTATCTGAAGGAATAAGCATCTGCTACTCATGTGGAGCCAAGCATAAAAGAGAAGTGGGCATAATGGTTGGCCAAAGTTGGTATCAGCTGTAATTGGATGGGAACTAGTAAGTGAAAGAATAATTACCATGAGACCACAAACAGGGCATACCACCACTTTGAACTTGCAGCATTTGCTAAGTCATCTTGCTACTTTTGATGAGTTAAGTAGAGGATTGATTTATCAAGTCAAAAGTTACATCCATAGTTGTTGTATATTTATGTTGTAATTACACTAATTTCTTCACCATTTAGGCTAAATATTTATTATCTTTGTTTGTATGTTACAATGTGATGCACTTTGATCTCGTGTAGCCTTTTACTGATTTCGCACATTTTAAATTTCTTTTACTTTTATATATTATTTTTCACACGTTAAAACTAGTCTTCTAGCTTTATGTGTTACGTGTTTTATTAAACAGACTGGTTATCTTTAGTTTAAAGCATAACAATTTAACATTTTGACTCATTCAGAGAGGGGGTAATGTGAACACGGAGGGGGTAATCTGAGATCGATTTCAGATTACCCCCGCGGGTAATCTGAAATCGATTTCAGATTACCGGGGGGTAACCTGAAATAGGGGTAACTTGAAGTTTTTACACCGGTGATAACTTATACCATAAATAACACAAATACGCAGATAACATCGCTAAATAGTGTCTGGGTTGCTGATTAGTATGCCTGCTTGACCATAGTCACGGTTATACATTATCCCTTAAAACAGTCTCTACCAATTTAATCGTTAATATGATCATCTACATATAGGCCTAGACTGTTGTTGTATAGCGCAATCTATACGCTTATCCAGACATAGGCCTACAATTGATGAGGGATCATCCAACAGCGTATTTTTTGATGACTTTCACATCATGTAACAGCATCATCATAGCAGATGATAAGATCACGTGACGACATCTGTACTGCTGATGACCCATCATCGAACAATGACATCATCAGCACAGCAGATGACGTCACTTAACTGCATTTGAACGGACTGATGAGCCAACGGTTGCAGCGTCCAATGATATGCAGGGAGGAGCACAATATGGCTCACAGGACGCACCGACTAATCTCCCGCCAATTTCATTTCCTCGCAATCTCCGAAGAATGCCGAACAAAGGGACCGGATGGTGGCTTCTACTAAGTTTCGCCGACGGACTGACCACGCAAAAATCTATCACTGATGAAACGAGACAAAAAATGTCAGCGACACGAACTGTCTAGCATTTAGCCATTTAACGACTAGCGCGTAATAAGACGTAAGGCACAATCAACTTAACGCTATTCGTTATGGGTTAGGTCAATTAATAGGACCTGGGCAGATTTTATATTGAATAAACTATATGCTTTAGGAAAGTTTAGGCTATGACAATTTTAATTTATCACCTACGAACATAGCTTAGGCCTACAGCAGAAGAATGTCTAGATGTAAAAAGACACTGATCAGAAATTTGTCTTCTTCAACCTTTAAAAGGTCAGAGTGTTTGCATAAGAAAGATGTAACGGGTGATTATCCTGATATACAAGAAAGTTGGCCGCGGGTTAAGACGCCCATCATTCACTTGTTTGATTCCTCAGTGATGTAACTGCGTTGGTTGAATATCAAAACGGTATAAATACGGCATTGCGCGAAATGCGATCAGATCATGTAGATTGTAGACCATAGCAATGTGAAATTTAGTAATGGGCGGATCAGAAAATATTTTCCTCCTATGCGCATGCGTGACTCTGCGAGTGCGTTCAACGTAAGTGGAAGATGATTCACCTCAAGTCAAGGGTTTATAAAACAATGATAAGACCGGCGATGATCTATCAGGCAGAGGCATGGACACTGACGAAGAAAGAATAAAAGGTTATTGGAGAGAACGGAGATGAGAACGCTGAGGTGGATTCTTGGAGTATCCCTTAGAGATAAGAAAAGGAGCGAAGACATCAGAAAGACGCCGGGAGTGGCATGTACTGCGGAAAAAATACAAGAGGCCGGAATGAGATGGTACAGTCATGTAATGAGAAAAGACGATGAAAGCTGCATTAAAAGAGTTACGAAAGCGGATATCGACGGACGACGCAGTCGGGCACGACATATTATAAGAAGAGATGGGAAGATATGATACAAAAGGACCTGAAGACTCTAAAATTGAAAAATGAAGCCACTCGTGACAGAGTAAACTAGAGAAGAAGGATCCGTGTGGCTGACCCCTTTGTTGTGTGGGATTAATTCAAGTCTGAAGGAGATATATAAAAAGCATATATGCTATACCGTTCTGGACCAACATTAGTCTATGAACAGATGGTGATAATCTTTCGCTTTGGATTCTCACTTGTACGGTGCAAACGTAATCGTTGTCCAATGGATTTCATAGGGTATAGTATTTATTTTCTCATTCCACTGGAAATTGCCTTTTGTTCTTTTAATTCTTGCCAGTCTCCTTCCTTTCCTTTATATCTCTGCCTGTCTTTTGCCTGTCTACATGTCAGTCTGTCTATCTGTTTCTAAGTTCACTTTGTATATTCCTTGTTTTTCTCTCACAACAACTGTTACAATTTAATTTGGCTTAAGAAATGGACGGGACTTGATGCGTCTGTTCAATGTGCCTAAGTCAGATATTTCACTCCAGCGAATGTTGTTGTCTTTTTTTTATCCAATCCGTGTTTTAATTTCGTTCTCTTTAGCGTTGCCTATGTTCCATAACTTCGGATGTTTTCTTTTATTTCCTACGACCTCCTGCAAAACAGGCCAGGTCATCTGAACTCAAGCGTCGAACTCACACGACATATACACAGATGTGCCTCACAACAATTCTTTTTGTCAACAACTGGGCCACTGGAACTCATAAATGGCTTCGTCCTTTTTTCCTATCATTTCTCCCCTCTTCTTCCTTCATCTTCTCTCTCCTCTTCTTCGTTCCACACCTCCACAGTTTAGACTTCTCCTTCGTTTCCTATTCCTGCTCCATGTTCTTCTGCTTCTCCTACAATACTCTTCCCGTCCCTCCTCCCCTAACATCCTCCTCTTCCTCCTCTCCTTAACTCTTTTCGTTCTTCCTACCTACTCCTCCACTTTCTTCCTCCAGGTCCACTCTTCACGTTCTTCCCAATCCATCTCTTCCAATTTCCTTACCCCCTTCTCTTCGTTGATCCTCTTCATTCCCCTTCTCCCCAATCCCCACACATCAGACGAGGAAGCTCCTCGCTTACAGCCTCAACTACGCCCTCGGTCTAAAGGCCTCCATCGTCCTAGACGGGAAAGCAGAAGGGAGGGAGTGAACGAGGGGCGGATGCCCGGTCGGTCTCCGCTAATTTTCGACGCCTCGATCGACAGCTAATTTCTCGGCGCCAGACGGACGGACAAACCGGTGACCACAACCAACGATGGCGCTCGTACGTGCAGCCAATTCCGGAAGCGCCGAGCACGAGGCGCCAAGATGGCGGCTCTGAGCGTGGCGACCGCTGGCGGACGATATTGGCTGTTGCGTAACTTCTGTCATTGACAAGAAAAGGACCTACATAAACGAAGCGGTTTATGACATCGATGAGCAATGGCGAATGATGAGCAAGCGAATGATTAGAACGTCGGCGATCACTAGGTGGCGCTTGAAAACCCATATATGCGATCGGGGTTATCGCCCCAGAACACGCACGCTCCACGACAGGTCATTGCGCAGGGTCATCCGTCAACCGGTCTAACAGCAACAGCAGACGAGCGATAGGAGACTGTTACGCCAGCCTAGAAAGCCTGTTACTTGGGCGGTCATACACTGACTGCATGGAACTAAGTGCAGCTGTACTGTATTCTACAGACGATGTTTAACCTACTGGAAGGAGTAATACTGTGGAAGGTCGTGTGTTTCGATAGACCTATACAGCTGCGGGAAAACTCGGTTGTTTAGTTGACGAGCTTTGCTTCAATCAACATCTCTGCGGGAAAACTCTCCCTCTTTCGCGGGTAAGATTAATCGTTCTGTTTTCGCCTGAACCGATGTTTCTAAACTGATCGAATGCCAATCGAGGTAATACTAGGCGGCGACCACTTATCAGTCATTTACACCTCACAGTTCGTCTACCAGAATAAGCAATGCGGTTTTTGTTTCAGACGCCATTAATCAAACTTATTGTATGGTATATAACATTTTGTGGGGCGCGGTGGCCTAGTGGGATGCTCGGTGCCTTGCCTTCGGAGGGTCGCAGGTTCGAACTCACCCCGAGTCACTGCGTAACGACCTTGGAGAAGTTGCTCACCCTTAATTGTCTGTAAGGAAGGCAACGGGAAACTCATCTCATCACCGGGTGGCGTAATGCCAAATGGACCTAACCTGCCTTTGGGGCAGAGAACTGATCATCATCATAACGTTTAGAAATTGCTGCCGTAATCTCGCTTTCGCCTGTGACAAGCAGCGATGAAAGGCTGGCGCAGAACTATAGGAAATTCGATGAGGATGATATTTGTAACAGACAAGGCACACAATCAGTTGGTTACAGAATATGTTCATGCAATTACCGTGATTGTAATTATTGCAAGCTAATTCGTTTCTCTTTTCGTGTTTGTTGACAGAATAACGTTCTCGCCCTAGACCTGGCTTAAATTGTTGCAGTTGTTTTTGAAATTTTCAATAAGACTGCGATCGTTGCGCTGTGGGTTCAACGCTGAGCTCGTTAATTCTCGTCAGTAAGATCTAAACAGTAGGCTTCGACAGTGATTGATAAGTTACACATCTCTTGCGTTGAAGGATTTTATAGTCTTATGGTAATAATAATCTGTATTCATTTTAGGAATATTTAGAAAACGCAGAAGGTTCACAAGTGACGTCGCTCGTGACGTCTCAATTAAACCTTCTGGTGTCATTATCTGGCTTTAAAGCGCGTAAAAATAATCTACGTGATAATGCCTACTGGTGTCGTGACGTCATTTCCACTACGACACTGATGCGTCATCACAGCCGCGTTTCGAGGCTTACGATGACGTCATTACAACATCGCTTCAGCTGAGAGGACTCGGCAATGGCTGCGTTTGATTCGTCGCCGTCCACGTTAAAGTCTTCGCAGATTTTGCGAGAGAACTTGGACGAGGCGATCTTCCTCTTCATTTCATCGGGCGTTGGGATCATTCTAAACGGCGTCGTCATCGCCTGCATCGCTGCCATTCGGTCCCTGCGTCGTATGACCAGCGCCTTCCTCGTACACGCCTGCATCCTCGATCTCGTCAAGTGCCTCTACTGCATTCCTTTCGCCAATAGCCTCCTCCAGGACGTCCCTCCAACCTACTGCTCGGCCCTCGGAGGATCCTACGTCGTCATCGTCACCGCATCGGGGTTCAACATCGTCGCCATGGTCTGCTGCGAGGCGTACACCTTCAGCGAGCGCAACCTCGGCGGCGAGGCGAGGGGCAGTCTGTGCTGTGTCTTCTTCGGAGTCCTCATGGTCTACGTTGGTAGCGTCATCATCCACCTCGGACCTACGATCATCGGTGGGGACTTCAACTACAACGACCTGATCGGCAACTGCATCTTCGTCTACGGTACCGTGAAGAGCTACGTTGTCCACGCCATGTGGATCATCATCATGACCATCGTCATGGTAGGCGCAGTCTACTACCTCGTCTACTTCCATCGCCACGTCCAGGCCAACTCCACCCACCGCCTGGCCTCCCTCGTTCGCGCTTCCGTCGCTGTCTCGAGGGGCGACACGAACGACAATCGCTACGTCGCCCGTCTCGTCCGCAATTCGCTCAGCCGCGTCCGGGTGTTGTTTCTCATCACGGGACTGTTCATATTCTGCTGGTACCCTCTCTACCTTCTCACTCTGTTCGATCCGAAATTCCAGGAGTCGACGAAGGTCTATAAGCTGTTGACGTTCATCGCCTGGTCGAACTCGTCGCTGAACCCTCTCGTCTTGACGCTCTTCGATAAGAACATCGATGTGCTCGGTCGTCTCTTCTGCCTCTGCACCGTCTGTTGTCCAGGGTCTCGAAGCACCGACAACACATCTGAGGTCCTATCGGTTGACCTCCGAACCGCTCCGAGGACACGCCGATCGAGGTCAAGGACGGGGTCGAGGTCTGGTCGACAGACCGGGCTATCGCAGGACCTCGTCTATCAGCGGGTGGGATGTCGACTGTGCCACGAGGGAGACGCCAATTTATATAGCGCCAATTGCAACGGGCGAACGGAGGGAAATGGGAGACTAATGCGAGGGGCTTCACTGGTTGAAATGGATGCGCTCTTCGAATAGGATTTACGATCTAACGAATATCTGTGGAAGAAATCCTTAACAGAACGTTTAAAACTATTTTCAACCTGTCCGTTGTCAAGCGTGGAAGACTCTACATCTGTGCAGACATTGGATTTACCCCGAGTGGGGTAAATAAATTCCAGCGGGGTAAATAAACCCATATCTGTCTGAGATCATTGATTGAGTGGTACCCTTTGCGTTTTCTTTCGGCGACAGAACTCGAGGAAGGCGTTCCACTGGCGTTTGGAATTATAATCTAGAACCTGTTTGAATCTATTCAATGCCGGCCAATGCTGTTTGTTTTTCTGAGGAGATGTTCTGCGTTGGTAAGTGAGCGTTTAATTTCTTAGACTCTGGACTCGAAACGAACTGAATGAGTAGCAATCGATCGCTTTCAATACAGAATTGGGAAAATCAAATTTAACCGAGTGCGGGTTGTGAAGATTTTTGACAAATTATACAATGCAACACAACAATAGACAATAACCTACAATGTCATATTATGATAAGACATGATGAGATGCAATACAATAGGAGACAATAGGAGACAATACCGTACAATGCCATAATATGTACAATGCCTTGCAATACAATAGAAGACAATATGAGACAGTTTTGTATCATTGTGATCATTTATAAAGTGCTTATCACATTATGGACCCTTCAGAAGCGCTTCCATTGGGAGGTGCAGCAACTGTTGTCCCTGTGATTCAGCTGAAACGCGAACACAACAACAACTAGACAACCTCTTCATATATTGCTTGACAGCCACATGTCATGACTTTGACACAATCACTTCACTGCAGAAGTAACGAAGCAGACGATGTTTATAAATGGTCAATCCGTCGAACTATCGCAAGACAGGCTGGACAGAGAGAGACAGTAAAACATACAGCAAGACAAACAGTGGGACCGACAGTGAGGCAGAGTACGACAGAATAAGAAAACAGTCATTAGTGTGAGAGGCAGTTAGACAGCGTGAGATACAATAAGAGAAGTAGTCCGTAAGACAGGCAGTAAGACAGAGTAAGAAAGGCGGTCAGTGAGACAGATAATAGGACATGTAACAAGACTTATGGACAAAAATATATATATATGTGTATATATATATATATACAAACCTACTGATGCTGTTATAGGGATATTTCCAAAAAGAAATAAAGCATGCTCTGGCTGCCAATCGCATACTTAGGTATTCATCTTGCGCATGCGTAAACCCACAGACTGAGGGCTCGCGGCTGCAGCAGTAATCAGTGGGTCAATTGATCGAAGGGAATTTCAGGTCTATGGGCGCTGAAAGAACAATAGCATATTGTCGACACCTTTGCAGCTGTGCAAACATCCATTGTAACGGAAATGGATATAGACTTATACAATTAAGCAAAATTACGAAAATAAATAGGTCATACACATGTATATCTGCGCATAATGTTATTATTTATGATAATATATCTGTTTGTACATTCGATTTAAACTTAGTCCCAATAGACCTAAATCTAGACCAGCTTCCGTTTTGGTCAGCTTCCACTCCCCTTTATAACAGTGGTCAACATAATTTAGAATTTGCTCTCCCCTACCACAATACAGAGCGTTTTTCTTCCTCATAATTGTCATAATATGCTGGACCAGTCTTTGAGCGAAATCATTAATACATATTGTGATATTATTGATATAAGTACCTGATGAATCATTATAATAATAGGCCTAAACTAGTCTGTAACGCACTAAATAATAAATAAATAATTAAGAAATAAAATTGAGAAATGCAATAGCATTATGTAGGACTACATGTATGAACACTCGTGCTGAAGATATCTTAAGACATACGTACGTACATAAACATGATCATAATTACAAGTTGTATATATTTATTAGATCTGAGTATCTATAGAAACTCTATTACGTCGATGCCAAGGCCTGCTATCAGAATCCATTCTTCACACAACACGTAACTTTAAAGCAATATTGACTGTAATAATTATATTGTTGACAATGTATTAATTTTCTAACTGAGTTACATTTCTTAAGAGAATTTATTAATATGCAACAGTTATATTGCTAGTGTTGCAAGCGCATAAAATCGTAGCCTTTATCTACTATAGTTTCCACTTCAGGATGAATCTATGTCCATGCAACTTGACACTCCAACACTTTTCGTAGTCTATCTCCTGCCGTTGCTAGGTAACTCAATTGATTGAGATACCTTAAGCACTGCTATCCGCTTTACTTAATCGATTTCGATGACGTATTTATTGATTTAAATTGAATTTTATAGCGATGATTTCAGGTGATTCGTGTGTTTGAATTATTATATAAATTGCGATCCTTCGTCGCTGTATCTCATCAGAGAGAGAGACAGAGAGAGAGACAGAGAGAGAGAGAGAGAGAGAGAGAGAGAGAGAGAGAGAGACAGAGACAGAGAGAGAGAGACAGAGAGATAGACAGAGAGAGACAGAGAGACAGAGAGACAGACAGAGAGACAGACAGAGAGACAGACAGAGAGACAGACAGAGAGACAGACAGAGAGACAGACAGAGACAGAGAGAGAGCGACAGAGACAGAGAGACAGACAGAGACAGAGAGACAGACAGAGAGACAGACAGAGAGACAGACAGAGAGACAGACAGAGAGACAGACAGAGAGACAGACAGAGAGACAGACAGAGAGACAGACAGAGAGAGAGAGTGAGAGACAGAGAGAAACAGAGAGACAGAGACAGAGACAGATGCAGAGACAGAGAGACAGAGACAGAGACAGAGAGAGAGAGAGAGACAGAGAGAGACAGAGACAGAGAGATAGACAGAGAGAGACAGAGAGACAGAGAGACAGAGAGAGAGAGACAGACAGAGAGACAGACAGAGAGAGAGTGAGAGACAGAGAGAGACAGAGACAGAGAGACAGAGACAGAGAGAGAGACAGAGACAGAGAGAGCAACCGTTTCTCATTATTTGGTCTATATGAGCCAGATACAACATCTGTTACATATAAAAGGAACGATATAGAGAGTCGATCTGCCATCAGATACTGGGATGTGTGGACCCGTCGTGCATAGAAGTGACTCTTATGGTCTGCTCAGCGTAACCGCAAATCAATTATGTGCATAAGGACGCGAGCAAGCCATCGTAGACGTCGGTTCTGTTGACAATCGGGCTTTTGGTTACAGTGCGCGTCGTAAGAATGAGTTGTTCCAGCATATTATAATAATGTGGCTGTCAATCAATTACCAGAAGGGGAGGAGCCTGCGTTTGCTTATAACTGACCGTATATAGAAGCTGCGACGGCAATTATTATTCTCTGACAGAGGAAGTTGATAAACATTGACACAGAGGCCTGAACACTCAGCAGTTCCTGGCTTAGAGGGAGGTCTATACTGTATGGTCAATGTCACACAGAATTAGTCAGTATAATCACTATTCTACAAATAGACAAATGATGTTCCCTGTTCTATATGGACACAGACTGAGCCTCATTCTCAGGCCCACTGAGACGGGGACAGAGGGACAAATGATCTGGGCCCCACCCCAAAATAATTCAAATGGCCCCACCCTTTGATTATTTGTAAACATTTTCTGTAATTGTTAACAAATTTATTAACAAAACACATTTGGTTTATTAACCAGGTTTCTATTTCTCTAGGTACCATGTACCATGTTCATAGACACAGAATTTCTCCACTTTTCTCTAACCCTATAGAAGCATAGATGGTCGCAGTAGGCCTCCTATGTCCACTGTCCAATATATCCAACTCGACAGCATACACATTCATATACATAGGGCTACAGTATATGCATATATATACACATGTATGTATATATATATATAGTTGTTTATAATGTGCCTTTAATGCTTCTTTCCCTCGAAGAACACTCTGTGTGGGCCTAGGTCTTGCAGGTCTACACACACAATGCACACAGTCTGCGAACTTCATGGGTTCGGCTCTCGTCGAAATATTGACCAAGCAGAATTAGGAGAATATTACTGGACATGACAGAGAAGGAGGAGGAGGAGGAAGAGGAAGAGAAGTGGACCAGTCGGACTGTTTGCCCCAATCAAACAGTGGGACTCCCGTCGCAATCAGTGACTGTCCAACCGGAAGTCCTTTGAAGCCAAACAATACGGACACAAACACATCATTACGGGATACACACAGAGACCGAGGGCCACGTGGCCCGGGAACGTTGTCCCCTTCAGAACGTCTATCCATCGTCTCTCGTTTGATACGCTTCGTCAGTGGCTCATTTGGCTTCTGTCAGGGAGGGAGGTAGAGGAAGGAGGGAGGCAGAGGAGAGAGGCAGTCACGCTGAGTCTGGTCCGTGACGGACCCTGAAATTGAGGTGTCATACAGTTCTCTTATTAGTCTGGAATGGCGGTGGCAATTTAACCTGAAATATGGCAACTTATTATGTGCGGCAGAAACTCGTGGAGTTTCGGATGACCTATTGTCACGCGAAGATGGCAGCCGAATGGTTTGCCCAATGGCTTGGAGCGCGGAGCGGTTTAATTCCAACATCTGCCTCTGCATGAGAAGGTTGTTTTGTATGGATATTAAGCAGATCTTTTATAAATATTATATTCGACTGATTCACGCAAGAAAGTCATGAAGGTTATTTCTCCAAATTTAC